>JACEFZ010018964.1:120000-170000 GCA_014155875.1 Cepaea nemoralis | reverse complement strand
TATTATTGAATCAGGAGATATACTATTGATATATATGTATGGACGTGTGTTGTCCAGGGATGCAGAATACAATTTGTCAGTGGTTATGAATGCCGAGCCTTGGCGCTGTCTTATCTACCTGAATAGGTGCGGTATTCCCCATTGTAGCTCCACGGCAGACATAGCTTTGCAGTCCTTCCTGTGGCTCGTCTAGAACCTGAACTCCTGAGTGTTATGTTGAAACTAGTGTTATGTGTTTAACACTATTCACTAGAATGTCCACACACAAATAGCATCACTCTTAAGAGCACTGTGGTTGTTAGGTCTCAGTCACATATGTCTAAGCTACCGTATGACAGTAGACGGCACTACGTGCTTTCCGTTAGCGCAGAATGTTGGGCGGCGCTTACCAAACCCAACACCCTACATTGTGCCAACGGTTTCTGACAGAGGAGCGCAAATTGAAGGGTACAAGCCTTACCCTAGTGTGAGGACATGGAATCTAAAGATTAAGTGTCATGGCAGGGCAGACCAGGCCCTAGGTCTTGGTCGGCAACTGGTCCTAGGATGGAAGCTCCGACAGGCGGAAAGTTAGAGTACTGCTTTGCTTATCCGGCAGCTTCTGCAGCTTGTCTTGTTCCAGGTGCATTGGTGTTACCTTTCCTCTGAAGTAAACTAAGCAGGCTGAGAGAGGGATCATGCTGCATGGGCAACACGTGGTCTCTAAATTCAGTACAGGTTGTGTGGTATGGAAAGGTGTAACTCCATATTACAAACTATCGTTTGTCGAGACGTAAATATTCAACAGAACAATGGCAGTCTTACAGGATCTATTCTCTTCATCAGGATGGATGTATAGTTTATCTCCATCGCCATAATTAAACGCAAAAATGTGTATATAATTCTAAAATAACAGTTATACTTCATTATAGCATGCCTCTAAAATAAAACCTATATATGCGATGTTTTGGTGTTACCTTTCCTCTGGAGGAAATTGGGAGGCTGAGAGAGGAATCCTCCCGCATGGGCACATGGTCTCTACAACTCAACCCAGCCTTTGTTCTATGGAGAGGTATAACATTCCCTACCCCATGGGTTGCTGTTGTGCCTTGTTAGAAGCACAATGTAACAAACTTTCGACTGTCAAGACTGTAAGACACAAGTGACAGGCGATGTGTTTTCGCCATGGCACTTTTTGGGTTCTCAGTTTCTGATGTTCCTTTCTCGACATCTTCCAACTCGAATACCCGCCTCTCTGAGTCTTTCCGACTCTCTGGCGTGAGTTTACTACAAACGCTACATGCGCCCACGCTTCCTTCTTGGACGACACTTCTCTCAGCACTGATATGAGCTTAACATGGCGCTTATCAGCACTCATGTCTTGATCTCCTAAAAGAATTTTAAACTTCAAGACGAACGACTTAATTGCAACTGGTTTTAACCCATATAGCTCGATCTATTTCCGTAGTGCGGCCTGCCAACAGCGTCGCACAAAACACGAACACCGTAGCTCCAGCGACAACCCCCGGGAGTCTCTGAGAAAACTGCCGAATGACATGACCCGGAAACGAACTGAAACTTCAGGAGCGCGAGGTAGGTCACATCGCTACGGATACTCCTTGCCTTGGTCTCCTGTGTACCTCACATCAACACAGATCCTGGCCGGCTACACTGACAGATCTTGCTGTTGGTTATATCATGATCCAAGTAAATTGGTCAAAATATGCTGACAACACCATATCTCTCTTGGTGTTCCACAATTTCTGACGTTAAATAGTCAAAAGTCTTAATGTAGTTTATGAAAGACTTTTGAAGATCTAAATCTGAACTCTGAAATTTCTCAAAAGTGATTCTTGTTTTGAAAGAAATGCACTTGGTTCCTCTGCCTTGTCTGAAACCTGCCTGCAGAGACAACAATCCATCGCAGAGCAAGCACAACAATAGTCTTCCGATCGTCAGGTGAAGTCCTCCTTCGCCGAATGTTTCGACCCTTCACTTCATCAATACTCTCTAGGTGAGGGGCCACCAGGGTAATTACTCCGCGTGTCTTTCTCCTGTCGTGTATTCGCAAACTGCCTTCCAGTTTCCAGATATTTTAATCATTTTTCAATTTTCGGTGTTTCGACTTCACTGTAGTGAGCCGGGCTCAAGTTCACTGTTCTTAATTTGCCCCGTGGCTACCGGATCGGCATGGGACAGTAAAGGTTTTCGGTTCTTACTTCAGAGATCGGTTGGCTTTCGTTTCGGTGACAGATATGTTACACCTTAGTTTGCAGCCAGAGTCGTGGACCATCTTACGGTATTGATTTTTCCCACTCATCGTGTCGATTGCTCCATAGCCAGCACGACACCTTCTCTGCAGTCTCGCTCATCTGTTTTGTAGCGCGAGTTCTCGTTTGTTCCTTTATGCTTATTTGCTTAAGCACACCTTACACGGAATTGGAAATCAGAGCTTTTGCGCCTACCTTTACTGCGAATAACCTGAAAGTATACCCTTGTTGCAGCAATGTCCAGTATATGCAGATACAGTAAAAACTATTTAGGCCTACACCAATTTATTTAAGGACAAGCTCTATGGGGATGTCAACAAGCTCAAGCTGACTGATGCTCTCCTTGAATGTGTATTGACGCCTGGTGTAGGGAGAAGATAACCTTCTTCGTCGTTAGCAGTCAAGATTACCACGTACAATTTTGGTGGAATTTAATTGCTTTATTTCGTATCTGTGGTTAGCGGTATAGTCCGTTTAGGCCCCCCCCCCCTTCCACAATCAGGGTTACGTTAAAACATGGAAGCAGGTGCTAGATGGAGTGTGAGAGCATCCGTCAGATTGTTGTTGGTTAGGTCTGCACTCTGCGGCGATAGGCAGTGTGTAGAGACAATGACTAAGGCCAACGGGTAGTACAGTCACTGCCCAGGAGGAAAGCAATGGCAAACTACCTTCGCCAAGAAACCTTAGCAACCATGTAAGAAAACATAATAAGATAGAGACCTAATGGTGAGACACCCCAGGCCCGGCAGATCAGATAACACTGGGGAAGAATGTGACGCAGTGGTCAGTACTAGTAATCGTTATGACCGAGATAATCCCGATGGTGTTACCAAGGAAATTCCATGTGTCAGACTAAGAACCAGCGTGAGACTAGGAACGAGGAATGTGAGAACTTTGTATGAGGGAAAGCTTAAGGTAGTAAGTGATGAGATTGAGAGGTTAAATATTCACATCTTGAGAATTAGTGAACATCGCTGGAGAGGCAAGGGATATTTTTTTAATGAAAATGGAAGTGTTTTCATATATTCTGATAGAGACATCGGAGGCCAGATAGGAGTGGCATTTTGTTTAGATAACACAATAGCAACAACTTTCATTGGATATAACCTAGTTAATGATAGAATCATCACTATCAGAATTAGAGGTAATCCAAAAAAACACCTCTCATATATATATATATATATATATATATATATATATATATATATATATATATAATATATATATATATATATATATATATATATATATATATATATATATATATATATATATATATATATATATATATATACACATATTCTTATTCCTCTTCTTCTTCTTCAGCGTTCCGAGCTATTGAGGTTCTTTGCTGCAGATACAATCCGTCTCCATTCGTCTCTCTGGTCCAGTCGTTGATTCCAAGTGCTTGTAGTTCTGTAAATATATTATCTCTCCACTGTCTTCTTGGTCTACCTCGGGGTCTACGGTCTTTATTTCCTGAGTGTAAGCGAGTTTTGTTTCCCTATTATCTTCCATTCTTTCTATATGCCCCAACCCATTGTAGTCTATTAGCCTTCATGATACCAGTGATTAGCGGGACTTAAACAGATCATAAATGTCTTTGTTACTTCTTCTTTTCCACTCTCCACTTTGTGTATCCCTAATGGGTCCAAAGATGCGTCTTACAACATTGTTCTCAAAGGTTTGTAACAAGGCTTCGTCTCCTTTCGTTGTACTCCAGGTTTCAGAGCCATACAGCACAACTGGTCTGATCAGTGTTTTGTATATTGTGATTTTGGTGTTACGAGATAGCATATATATATCAACACCAGAAGAGGATGAAATTGAAGATCTTTACAGCACATTGCAAGACACATTACATAAGATTGATCATAATGACATAACAATACTAATGGCAGATTTTAATGCAAACGTAGGTAGCGGAAGAGCTGAAATGAGAGACACGTTTTAGCAAAATTTGGACTGGGAAACCGAAATGGTGCAGTTGACAAATTAATTGAATTTTCCGTAGACAATGAGTTACCGATAGCCAGCACACTTTTTAAACAACACCAAAGAAGACTCTTCACGTGGAAGTCCCCGATTATTAGAAGCAAATGTGAAAGTACATCTCACAAAGATTACCCCGGGACAAAGGTCACTTCGTTTTGATCTCACAAAAATACCAGATGAATACAAAGTAGAAGTTAAGAATCGTTTTGAGGTCTTGATGTCTTTACAGGAGAAAATGACACCTGATGAATTGGCAGTTCAAGCTAGAGATATCTTGATAACAGCAGCCAAATATCTAATTCCGACCAAGAATAAGCAACATTAACCATGGGTTACATCAGACATTGTGAAATTAATAAAACAACGAAAGGAACTAAAACAGAAAGGAGAAACCGATTACAGCGGAATGAAGTATAAATCTTTAACACGAGAAATAAGAAAGAACACAAGAAAGGACAAATCCCAGTATATACAAGATTGTTGTACTAGAATATATATATATATCATATAATGAGAGCAATATTATGCGAATGGGAGAGATTACGAAATGTTCAAAGAAATGAAGTTATCGACAAGAAATGTTAAACCTCAATGTTATCTATGACAAGTTGGGAAGATAACCTGACAGAATCTAGACAAAATTCTAGAAAGATGGAAGGAATACTGCAGTGGAATGTATGATATAAATGACTTTGAGGATATGAATGAGATAACTGAACCAATGACAGCAGAGACAGAACCTGAACCCTCATTAGATGAAATTGCATGGGCAATAAAGAACCTAAGGAATGGTAAATCACCTGGATGTGATGAGATACCAGCTCAACTAATTAAAGTCGAGGGAGAAAAAAGCATACAAATCTATCATGCATTATGTAAAGAGATATGGAAAAATGGTATATGGCCAAAAGATTGGAAGAGAACTGTCTTCATTCCAATACCAAAAAAGGGCAACTTGAAATTATGCATCAACTATAGAACTGTTGCACTGATAAGCCATGCAAGTAAAATTGCACTAAACATCATAAGGGGAAGACTTCGTAAGAAAATGGAAGAAGAGGTTAATGTGGCTCTAGCTGGATTTAGACAAGGAAGGGGAGCAAGAGATCACATACTCAACATGCGTTTATTAATAGAGAAGTGTAGAGAATTTAATTTAAATATATTCTCATGTTTCGTAGATTATTCAAAGGCATTTGGCTGTGTACAACATCGGAAACATTGGGAAATCATGTGGAATATGGGCTTTCCATTACATGAAGTACAACTCATAACAATGCTCTATTTAGATCAGCAAGCAGCTGTTAGAATAGATGGCGAGACATCAGGTTAGTTTGATATCTAGCAAGGTGTCCGTCAGGTTTGTGTGCTGCCCCCCTATTTGTTTAACCTGTACACCGTTAATATAATGAGAAATGTCTGCGATGATATGATTAAGGAGTATTATGATGCCCTAAATATCGGTTGTCGTGAAATACTAGAAATTAAGTATGTGATGATGTAACAAGACCCCGGGGGCTTGGACAGGTTTTTTACTATAGTTAATATCCCTAGCCTTTGCTCCGACCTCCCAAATAGGACTTTACATCTACAAGGCCCCACAAAAGCCGGGACAGCTGACCTTTCCCTCCCCTCTTATGGATTCCTACCCACAGGGGGCTCGGACAAGACAACAGTCATACTAATACACAAAGCCATAGCTAACAAAGCAAAATTTAATTTCTAAATACGTCAACTACAACTTAGAGAATCATGGCTGAAAGCCTGGATAGAAGACAATATGTACACGAGAAGATCTCCTGATGATCCGTCTTCATCACAGAGCATGTGACTTAAGTTCGTGAGGCTGTCCCGTCGTAGTTAACGACTCACCCGAGAAACCTCCAGTGTAAAGGAACTCCAAGGCATAGACCCTTCCAAAGTCTTCTCCTCCCACTGTGAGCCAGATCTCGGGCTGGTCAGGCGTAGGACTAATGCCTGACAGACACTTCACCAACCATTGAGGATCATCCCTCGATGACTTACTAAATCACAAGTTCCACTCCGCTGATGACGTCTGGGTCGACCCTAGAATCCTAGCTGTCCCCAACTGAAGAAAAGTCCTATATCACAATACACTAGTATATACAAGAGCCTGGTTGCTCTTCTGTCTCGCCAGTTCCTGGGAAACACTTATCAGCAACCTATAACTGGAGCACTGGCTCCATAGTACCACAATGTCACAATTGCATGACTCGACAAATGAATGTTAACACTGAACATATTCTCATGTAGCTATCTTACACAGTTCGGTAGGTATTAACTACCTTAACAGTCCACCAAGTCTGTCCATCAACTCAGTTCGGTAGGTATCAACTACCTGTACAGTTCACCAGAATGTCAAATCTCTGCTGCCGGTCATATGACCCTGTTCATGGCTTCAAAAAAAAAAAAAGAACACCACTGTTGATTCACCCTTGCGGTTCCGTGAACTTTAGACAATGTGTCCCATTACGACCCAGCCGGGCCGGAAGCTTAATAAACAGGCCATGGGCATGACTGGTAAACATTCGTTTCAACACCTGAACTTCATTGCCTGGAAAATCCCAAGGTTATCATTGATTGAGACATGTGCCAGTACCTCGCTGGCGGGAACCAATAGACGCAGTAGTCTCTGACCCTATCTGGATCGATTGACTAACTTCGTCGGACTCTTGGCTGTGGTCTTAGCCTAGACCTACCGGGCTAATCTCAACTCAATTGACTCTCCAGTATTGACGTAGGCAGATTCAGATGACTGCTCCCAGTAACGCCTCCAATCTCATCTTGATTGGCACTGGAACGAGCAAGTCCCATGGAGCTTATGGTTGAGCTTCTGAATCTCCATCGGATCTAACCTATAACAGATCCTGAAACATGCAGGGGTTGGTGTGAGTACTCAACTACAAGGACTATACTGTATCTCCACATTAATACATGCCTCTCAGTAATATATATATATAATACAATATATATATATATATATATATATATATATATATATATATATATATATATATATATATATATATATATATATATATATATATATATATATATATATATATATATAAGTGATCATCAACATCATCGATCTACTCTTAATTACAATGTATAGGCATGAGGCTGCAGGAGAAAGCAATAATACACCAGTGTATAGTTAAGTAACTCGTCTGGGCAACAGATAGCCGATAGCACCAGAGTAGACTGTATGACTCTGTCAAAGTATCCTTCGTCTGGTGCTAATCCACTCCTGTTTCTTCACCATCCATCAACCAGAAAATACACCTACTTCTCTTTCAGTGTAGTGGTTACATTATCTAGGAGGTGCCCAGTCGGACATATCCTCCTTCTACCTAGCTCAACAATTAATCAATCCCTTCACCCATGGATCAACTAATTAAACCTAACTCATTAATGACTACACAACATTAATAAATTATCTTCCTCACAATTCATTAACGTAGCATTAATAACTTATAACTAGGAATTGTTAAACTTAATTAACAAACTCAGAACACAGCAACAGCTTTTGTTCTGGGATCTCCGTCCCAGAACAACGTTTGACCTTTATTAATTGACCTTCATCCATGACGGTCAAGTCTGTGCAGGTCTAGCACAGATATGGTGGCCCTCCACCGAAAACACTTTCCCACAGCTACTGTGGGTCCAGCGCATCTTGGTCCGTGGCGAATTAGGCCACGTCATCCTTTTTAGAGAGGCTACCAGCCCCCCTCTCCTAAATCTCCAGTTCCCCTTATCCGGACCAATTACCACAGAGGATACTACTACTTCCTCACTGCAGTGAATCAGTTACTCCATTATCAGAGTCAGGTTTCTTGAAGAGGAGAATAATAGAGACAGACCAGGTTCTGTACATAGTTCGGATCTACATAGACGCAACGGCCTCGATTACAGAGCGCCGCATCGCTCTCGGTCGGGTATGTTAATTCCACCTTCGGTTAAGCACGATCGCTTTGGGTCGGACATACAACATAACGGTCGGTCTGACATGCCTAATAACCAGTCGGTTGGCTAGGCATACGCACGATTGGACACGCATGGTCACTCTGGCGGACAGGCATGTAAACAAGCAGTGACCTCAGGCATCATAAATACTTTCTATCAACCGCTATCCGGTAATTATAAAACATTTCTGTCTAAGTGGAATATCACTGGCATCTTCACACAGCAAATACTTACCTGCACATTCCAATGAAATAACAAAACTTTGTTCCCGGAATAATACCACCACTGATATAAGACATAAATTACCATCCTATTCTAGCCAAGCAAATGGACACATCAATAATAATAACAAGCAATAACTTATCACCATTAAATGATTCTAGCATCACAATGTAACGAAGTCAAACTTGCTGACAGCCCTGAGTATGTAACCCCTAAACCAGATAGGTAACATATCTGCTACACAGTTGGTAAATTACCCGAACCTACTTACACATAGCAGTGATAATAACATACATATCCCTAACAATACATATAATTTGTACTCTAACAGTAAATACATTCTATCAGATGTGCTAACATCGGATTTACTCAATTATCAGATGGAACACACATATACCGGCCTACTGTTTATACACGCTTGTAGCTATCAGACATCTGACCTCAATACTCTTAGCCGATCGATAGCGGCTAAGTATTAATGCAGATAGGCGGGGTTTCAGTTTATGCGCTCCGAGGAGATAATTATTTCGGCCGGCGATTAAACGTCGCGGTATATTTACGGACAGCGGCTAATACCTAAAGTAATTCAACATTACCTGTGATCTTGAAATCACATCACTCGACTGCAGGTGTCCGCTCTGACTGCGAAAAAGACATCTCTTCTAGCAGTGAGTTACTGCGGCCTTCCTAGACGAAATTCGGCTGGCGACTGACGGTGGATAGCTAAGGGCGCTGCCCCAAGGACTTCTCGGGCCCCGAGTATCCCAAGGATCAGGGTTGACATAAGCCTGGGTCATTGACATTGAGTTGAGCGACCGGGCATGAGGAAGAATGGAGATGAGAGTGGGAGACAGTAAAGTGACTGACCTGGCTACGAGGAAAACAATCAACCCTCAGAAATAATGGGGCGGATATGAGTGGAAATCCCCAGGGGGGGATGGGTCGAAAGAGAGTTGTGTGTTGTGTGAAGTGAGGAGACTGAAAAGTCAGTGAGAGAAGAGACTGACTGCGGGGCAGGTCGTTTCAGGTTTTTTTTTAGTTTGAGATACCGAGGTAGTCGGTAGTCCACGGACAACGGGGTTGTGTTATGCTCCGAGTTGTGAAGACAGGCATGAACCAGAGTGGGTTCTATAGTTGAGCAGTGGCTCCAACCCAATGTGTGGGTTGTATTGTGAGGAGGATATTTATATTCTATGGATGTACATTGTTTCTGGATATATATATATATATGTTCCGTCTGTTCGTCTTATTTCTGGAATAAATGATTATGTGCGCCAACGGAATCTCGTTTCATGACTGGTGAAAGTGCACTTCGGGGGTGAGTTGGTTTAAGAGACAGTTAGATATCTCAATTGACACACCATGAACATCGTTACCTAGACAACGACCATCACACGACTATAACAAGCAAAGAACATCAAGAACATTGATATTATCATCAAGAAAACGTGTGACAATCTGTGAGCTCGTCCGATCAAGAACATCTGGGCGCTCCTCGCTTAGTAAGGAGTATCTGAAAGGCCACGTACGGTCAAGAGCATTATTGACATTGTTGTCATACGGAGATATTCTGTGGGCTCTTCGCTGAAAGAGAGGAGTTATTATCTGTGACTTCGTTCCATCAATTTATACAGTACTGCGTCAAGAGATTAACAGCAATTCTGTTGTGTGTGTAAGACGCCACATCGAAGAAAAAACTGTCAGCGCGCGGGGAGGGTACGCGGCGGAAATCACAAGCTAGCAGACAGTTCAAGTGAAGTCCACTACAGGTGATTTGGAACCAACCATATCGCTAAAGCGAGTGGGGGTGCAGCGGCAGCACAAAAGTCGGTGATAAAGACACGCCATACAGACTAACCGGGAGAGTCCATTACGGTGACAGGTAAATTTGATACCAGGCAGGAGGGCTGAAACTAAAAGACCAGTGTTGAATCCAGAGTGGCGAGGGCAGCGTGTGTGTGTGTAGAACATCCGCTGTCGGTGATAATGACAGGATTGGGAACCAAAGATAATTGACAGGTGTGTGTGTGCTGGAGGCAAGCGCACTGTGTTGTTGCAAGTTGACTGGTCAAGATTATTCGACGCAGTAAATAGGACGGGTGGGTACACCAGCGTCCAGGTACTGGGAAGTACATGTTTGGAAAACAGAGAAAAATTGGCAGTCGCTGATTTGACGGACAGTTGACTGAAGGGGATAGTAACGGTACCCCGACCGCAGCCGGGTGGGGCTGTCAAGTTTGTGTGAAAACTGTTTTACGGAGGAATTTTTCACTAGTGATAAAGAGTACTCAGGTACTGACTTGAGGTGTCCGGCAAGGTCAAGGCCGTGGACAGTGGAAAGTTACTGAGATGTTCCATAGTGGAACTGGATAAACAAGCTGTTTTTGTGTGAAACAAGACTTTATGTTCGGCTTTGTTAAAAGCCCTTTGTGTTCATTACCTTATAATCAGCAAACATTTTGTCAACGATTGATGACGTGGCATCTCCGCGAACATAGTTGCATACAGTTGCCAAAAAGAACTGACTGTACAGAGTGAAAGCGTTGAACATTTATTGCCATTATTTTGATCTTTTCTTTTGGTGAATCTATAACATATATGATACAGCAAAGCGCCATCTCCGCAACGAGAGTAACAACATATCGAAAGAACACTTTGGATAATTATTATTACCGTCAACGTTTCCGACAGTTGGAACTTTTGATCACCACGTGAATTCAGGAACCACTCAACAAAACAACAAGTCGCTTTGAAATCCAGCGTCGTAGACATTTCCAGCCGAGGGCGAATAACTATTAAAACGAACAAAAACTTTGGTGACTGAATAAAAAGAACTTTTGGCGACGGAGTAATAGGCCCATATTTGTCGGCCAACCAGTTACACATTATTATTTTTTATTGTTTTGCTCCCATCGTCATATTTATTGTTGTCGGGTGTCACGCAATTATTTGTATGTGGTCCAGTGTTTGTCAAGAGTAGGGAATTGTTGGGGTGTTTCTCGAGAGTCGGGATACAGCACAATAATTTATTAGTCTTTCTGGTGCTTACGATATTTTTGTAAGAAAAACGTTAATGAGTTGACGTATCGTGCAGGGGCATTGAAATAGTCTTAACCAATATCTAGAGCCGAGTTGTCTGACGTCAAATCTGTGTATATTTTCAGTATATATATATTTTTTTCTTCTCTTTCTTCTTTTCGTTATATTTACATATGATATTTGCTGTGTTCGGATAGATGTTATTATCGTGCACTTTTGTCGTGTCTACTATCTAGTGGTATCTTGTCAGTTAATTATATATTACGCGCACTGTGGATGTCCCTACACAAGCTTGTATTTGTTACTGTGGTTTATTTCCGTGTCATCATCGTCTCCGTGTACTCAGCTTGTGAAGTCTAGCGTTGGATAGTCATCACTTAGTGTTATCATACATTTGTTTGTATATGTATTTATATGTATGTTTAACAATATTTCCAGGGACTTTCATGAACTTGTGGTCATAGATATATAGATATAAGGGAGTATAGGTGATACTTCCCCCCTCACTACCTAGTGCTTATAGAGTGACTGGGTGAGTACAGAGTGATATTGTAGCACTACGGATTTATGTACACAGGGAGTGCGGGTGTACTTAGGGAAGTGACACAAAGACTAACAGCAGAGTCTGTACATTTATAGTTGGCTGATTCACAGCAACGTGTCCACAAGTACAAGATGCCTACTTTAATGGATTATATTGAAGCAGGTGAACGAATAGGCCTGAAAGGTAAAGAGTTACAGGAGTATGCAGAAGCAAAAGAACAAAAGCAGACGGAAAGAGAGGAGAGGCATAATGAACGCGAGGCAAAGCGTCTACAGGAAGAGAAAGAGACACAAGTAAAACTAGCTGAAATGGAAAACAAGCGTCTACAGGAAGAAAAGTTAGCTGAGAGAGAACAAAGACAGGCTGAAATGGAAGCCAAGCGGCTACAGGAAGAGAGAGAGACACACATGAGAATGGAAATTGAGAAAGAGAAGATTAAGATGGAAGCGGAAATTGCTATTAAAAAGTTAGAATTTGCATCGAAGGGTCAAAGTGAGGAAAGTAGAAAACCGTCGCAGTCGTCACAGAGATTAAAACTGCCATATTTTACGGACCGGGATTGCCTTGAGGCCTATCTTTCGAGATTCGAAGCATCAGTGAAGGTATTAGGCATCCCAGAAAGCGAGTACGCAATTAGACTGGGCGAGTATTTAACGGGTAAGGCCCTAGAAACAATGTTTAATTTACCTGTAGAAGAAAGGAACAACTACACTATCTTACGTCAACGTTTGCTGACAAAGTTCCAACTAACTGAGCATGGATATAGAACAAAGTTTAGACAGTTAGGGCCAGAGACAAATCAAGATTTCACAGATTTTGTTAACACAGTAAAGAATACATTTAATAAGTGGATGGAGCTTGCAGAAGTAGGGAAAGATTTTAATAAATTAGTAGATCTAATGTTAAGAGACAAGGTTGTATCTGCATGCAATTCTAATTTAGTGGCGTTCTTTGAGGAACGGAAGCCAAAGGACATAGACACAATGTCTCAGTTAGGGCAAAACTACATGACTGCACATCCTAACGTATCTATTGGGAAACTAATGAGTGAGGAAATAGTCTGTGCAGCGTACACTAAACAGAACCAGAATCCAGTTATCAGACCAAGGGCGAAAAGTGTGGATTCAGCACAGAAAGGTGAGCAGCAAGAACTTCAAGATAATGGTTTACGAGGAAACAATGTTGGTAGAGTAGGACGGTACCCATATAGAAGAGGGAACTTCCAGAGACGTCCAAATTATGCCGGATGTTGGAATTGTGGGAGCTGGAGACACAAGGCAGCAGAGTGTGATGCACAACCATCAGATGGACCAACGAACAACACTAAAAGGGAGATTACTTGTTTCAAATGTGGAAAGAATGGGCATATCAGCCATCAATGTAGGATGAGAGAAACAGAGCACTCAAATGCAGCGCAAGTAATTGAGACGCTGAACAATGAAGATTGTAGTGGGTGCAAACCTCTTTTTGAAAAAGACAGTCAGCCAGTCCTAATATGTGGTCATACAGTAAAAGCAGGATCAGCAGTGCCATGAAGGAGGAAGTCTGAAGCTGCATCAGGGATTTGTCAATGATAGACCAGCGTTAATAATTAGGGATTCCGGATGTACGTCTATCGGAGTGAGGAGAAGTTTAATAGATCCCTCGGATTATACAGGGAAAAAGATTAGATGCATAACATTCAACGGCACAGTAGAGTTCTACCCAGTAGCCATAATAACAGTAAAAACACCATATATCACTGGAAGAGTGACAGCGTGTGTTCTGGACTCACCAGTGGCTGATTTGATCATAGGAAATGTTATAGGAGTTAAAGATTGTACAGAAGAGGAAGTAGTTTATTGGGACCGAAAATATAGTGTAAGCAGTAACGAGGTAGTTACCACAAGAGAACCTAAATTAGAGAGTATAGCTGAGGTAGAAGAGGCACTTGAAGTAGACACAGGAACTCAGGACAAGGATAGTACAGCGGAGCAGATGAGAATGGATCCCATATATAGTGCTAGTGAATCCCAGAGACAAGATACTACTCTGAACAAATGTTCCCAAGGGTGTAGGAGAGTAGAACATAGGCAGTCAAAGAAAGGTAGATGGTGCTTCGAGAGGAAGAACAATGTTCTCACTCGCAGGTTTTCAGATAGCAGAACTGCACGTGGGCAAGGAGCAGTACCTTTAGCACATAGAGACCGATATACTAGAACAGCTCAGGATAGTGCATGTGCAGGGCACATAGGCATAAGGCGTATGCAGCAGAAAGCAAGGTGCCAGGTATATGGGCCAAGATTGAATAAAGAGTTCAGACTAAACAGAGACTCAAGTGTAACGGTGCAATATGCAGATAGGAAAGTGGAGTCAGGTCAAAAGAGTTTTCGCGACATTACTGACCCAGGGCTAGGGATAGCAAACAGATGTTGTAATTGTAGAGGTACCATGAGTCATGGGTACATGAAAGGTAGACACAGCATCGACAGGAATCAGAGGTGGGTTAATGCAAGAACAGAACCACCTGATATAGGGTCGGTACACAAATAGTAATGTGTGGTCGTGAAGTAGTAAGAGATCTGTGGGTACATGAGTATTATGCTTTTCTATGATGTATTATTATTATTATGTGATGTATTAGTTCATGCATTGATACACAAGATAGATGGTTGTACTTATGTGTGATGAATATAGGAGTGTAATATGAGCATTTGATGTATTATGTAGTGTGGTAGCTAGAGTAAGGTGCAGCCATACTTAGGGCTACCCAGGCTATATGTCTGGGTCACATGTTTAGTAAGTTTTAGTCTCCCAATATTTGAAAACGAAGTTTTCTTTTAAGAGGGGGGTGATGACATAAGCCTGGGTCATTGACATTGAGTTGAGCGACCGGGCATGAGGAAGAATGGAGATGAGAGTGGGAGACAGTAAAGTGACTGACCTGGCTACGAGGAAAACAATCAACCCTCAGAAATAATGGGGCGGATATGAGTGGAAATCCCCAGGGGGGATGGGTCGAAAGAGAGTTGTGTGTTGTGTGAAGTGAGGAGACTGAAAAGTCAGTGAGAGAAGAGACTGACTGCGGGGCAGGTCGTTTCAGGGTTTTTTTGAGTTTGAGATACCGAGGTAGTCGGTAGTCCACGGACAACGGGGTTGTGTTATGCTCCGAGTTGTGAAGACAGGCATGAACCAGAGTGGGTTCTATAGTTGAGCAGTGGCTCCAACCCAATGTGTGGGTTGTATTGTGAGGAGGATATTTATATTCTATGGATGTACATTGTTTCTGGATATATATATATGTTCCGTCTGTTCGTCTTATTTCTGGAATAAATGATTATGTGCGCCAACGGAATCTTGTTTCATGACTGGTGAAAGTGCACTTCGGGGGTGAGTTGGTTTAAGAGACAGTTAGATATCTCAATTGACACACCATGAACATCGTTACCTAGACAACGACCATCACACGACTATAACAAGCAAAGAACATCAAGAACATTGATATTATCATCAAGAAAACGTGTGACAAGGGTGAACTCCAAAACCTCGTGAGTTCCGAACAATTGTGAGTCCAACGTGCCAACAAACCACGTGCGCACTGGGCCGGGGACATTCTAGCACATTCTAGAAGTCACCAGAATTGTGACGTCACGGACTATTTACATGGGAATTCCCTATTTATGGTCACCATATCAAGGGAGACTAACCCGGCGTATTCCAACCAAAGGGAAATAATCCAGAGGACAGACTGTATCTAGTCCCGTTTCGTCACAGATGACACAGTATTACTATCCATCTCACAGAATGGTATAGAAAATCTAATAACTTCATCCATCCATCCATAGTGTGCCATGCCGGTAAGCTTGGGCGGTCACGCTCTGCCATCTCACTCGACCACCAGAGTCGTGGATCAGCTCCGTGTTCCTTTCTCGACCATGCCACGTGGCCAAGCCATCCAGGTATTTGCTTCTAGGTCTTTATGATTATCGATAAGACTGCATGCAGTACATGATATTCTTGGCATCTGTAAAGAAGGTAGTATGCCATTGCTTTCCTTCCTGGCAGTGACCATACTGGTCGATGACCGAGGCCATTGTCTCCCAAAAAAGAGATCCTCTGCCTACCGTCGTATAGCTGGAGACCATAACCTACAATTATTTGTCGGCTGCTCTTCAAAGTCATCCACCACCTGCACCCATGGCTTCACGTAACCCTGATCGGGGGGCTAAACGGGTACTCCACCTTGCCCAAGGGTGTCCCGTAGGCTAGCTTCAACCCAACAAATAATGATTAGAGAAATTAGACGTAGACAGTCAAATTTTTTTGGACATGTTATGAAAAGAAATGGATTAGAGAACTTAGCGACAACTGGCAAGATTAAAGGGAACATACCAAGAGGAAGACCGAGAGGAAAATACCTGGATGGTTTGGCCACATGGCATGGACGAGACAGGAACACTGAGCTGATCCACGACGCTAGTGATCGAGTGAAATGGCGAGTCATGACCGCCCACGCTTTCCGGCATGGCACATGATTGATTGACTGAACGCTGTATCCGCTCCGTGGCTAAAGGCTTGTGAATGCGATTCGTGAGCCGGGTACCAGGCGTTCGAAGCTCAGCTGTGACCTATTTGTGCAGCAAACCGTGCCGCATTGTGTTATAACGTGCTGGTATGGGAGCCGGTCGTTCAGAAAGCAATGGCAAACTACTGAACGTAACACTTGCCTAGTACATCAACAGCAGCTGAAAAATGCTGGTGTTGACTGTAACGTCCCGTAAGGGATACGCAACAACAAAAAAACAAATAATGAAAATCATAACTTCTCCTTCTTCTTCTTTGCGATCATCCGGGGTTTGTTTTTTTTTTTTTTTTTTTTTTTTTTTCCAGATGTGATTGCGGTGTGTCTGCTATGCGCTTTTGGGCCGAAACCCGTAGGCCAACACAACCGGCTTTAGCGTGCTTTTTTTGACCAGGTAACATTCCTGGGAGACTTTCACTGTTTGCGGTACCGTCCACAACCCAGCTGGCCAAGTTGGAACGGGTTACGACAACGGTCGTCCCTCAAAGGAAGGCAGGGACGGTCCATGGCATTTTCCGCCATCCAGGGTGGCTTCCATAATTGCAGGGCCGGCACATAGCGCCCTGGTGCTGGGCTCACCGAGGGAATCATCACGTCCTGCTCATGGCTGCTTTAATTCCTCTCTTCAATATATTGGGCATTTCGTTCGCCCCGGGCCGTTCCTGCACAGACCAGACTGGTGGGCAGTCAATATCCACTCAGCGAGTTTTTCGGACATATGCTTGTCGTGTGTCCGTCAGAGCTGTACCAGACAAGTCGGACATTCGGAAATTACCTAGTCAGAGCTGTTCCGAACAAGAGCGGCATTCGGAAACTAGGTAGCTGTTCCTAGCACGAGGGAAGACTAGTTAGCGCTTTTCCGGTCACGAAAGACATTTCACTCGGACGTAATTGCGTAGAGCCATTTTTATTTTGCCGCCCGTAGGCTGGCACTTCCGGCTTCAGCGGGCATTTTTGATGAGGTTAGCCTTCCTCGGATTTCGAGACTCTTCGACTTCCACACAGCAAGCTTTCGCTTCAGGCTGCTACGTAATGGATTCGCAAGACAGGCGTTCCATTTCGTATCAACGAGACAATTTTCCACTTTTGACTACACTCACTCCATGAGTAAGGTTACAGTCTATCTACGGGACGTGCGACCGAGGCGTTTTTTTTTTGGGTACTCGCTCACGAGGTAGGCTATATGTGCTGCCGGCTCAGCACCTTACCTCCGTGCGTCTGTGGGCGAGTAACGGTCAGGCCCTCTCATCCGAGGATACCTCATATCCCCCATCCAAGAGCCATCGAACGAGTGTATCTGCGCCAAGCATGTAGCGTGCTCAGCACCTCACCACAATTCTGATGTAGGTTTGTGTCGGCCAAGCTCTCAGTTCCGAGGGTTTATGGCTTAGAGTCGTTCAGCCATACTCCTCGGCTGGGAGCCTTAGAGGTTATGTCCGGACTTAGATTTTTGTCATCGTTTGCCTGATTTTGACTGCTTTCCTCAGTCTACCTGCAGAGCAGCAGGTTGTGTCTCTCTTAGTCTGGTCCCTATCCCATGAGCTGTCCGATATGTAGTTTTCATCCATCGGCAAGCACATGGGGTCGATGGGACACGCAAGCTCCCCCACCACGGCAAGGTGGACACACATCGGAGGAGGAAAATCATAACTTATATCTTAACATAGCAAAAACAAAGATAATGCATACAGATAAAACTACTATAAAAAAGGGAAATATATGTTAATGAGGAAACATTAGAGGTTATGGAACATTTTGAATAAACATACATGTTAATGAGGAAACATTAGAGCTTATGGAACATTTTGAATATCTTGGGTCATTAATTACCAACAGTGGTGACACACTGAAAGAAATTAAAAGACGAATCTGTATTGCTTTCAAAAACTAAAACAACTGAATAAATGGTGGTGTAGACAGATAGAATTACAAAAATTATATTTTTATGAGCAATACGTCTGTGAGACCTGGACACTTACTATCAAGCTGAACAGCGCATAAATGCCTTTGAATATAAATGTTATAGATGGGTTCTAAGAATATCTTGGATACAGAAAAGAACAAATGCATCCATATGACAAGAGTTGAATGTTGAAGAAGGTTGGCTACTAAAGACGATAAACCAAAGAAGATTGCTATTTGTTTTTTCTTTAATCAGTGAAAATCAATATTTTAAGTAATAAAAAAACCGAAGGTGGTCGTGACCTCGTCCCATCTTAAGGAATGAAGAAACAGAGAGACCTAGACGGCACAATACTGGGAGTAAAAGAGAAAGCGAACAGTAAGACGAAGTTTCTATAACAAGAGGACATTTGTGAAAGTTTAAATAAGTTAAATATAGTACCAACATTAGAATATTTAACACTAACTTAAAATTAGAACTGCTGTATGCTCAGAAACATGGAGAACGAATAAAAGAATTACTAAAAATATAAACTACAAACATTGATTAAATGCTGTCTGTGCAGAATAGAAAGAAGTAAAATGGTGTGGCGGAATCACCGGTGACAATCTTATGTAAAGTACGGTGCAGACTGCAGTGAACCAAAAGGCGAAGAAAAGACGTTGGCTTTGGCTCGGACACACATTGAGGAAACGTGAATAGTCTAGCTAGAAAGTCCTTCCTCCGAAACCCACAGAACTAAAGAAATAAAGGGAGTGTAAGCACAGACGCCATCAACAAAATATTGCACGATTTATGGCCTGGGGTATTTCACTGCATTTCGTCAGGTACATACTGCCGAGTTATGTATTAAAGTTAGTTGCATATCCTTTACAGGACCTGGCAGTCAACACCAGCATTTGGGAAAGACGATGAGGTGGCTGTTTGTGAATTTTTTTAATTGTTTAAAAAAATTGTTTGCAAGTTTACGTTCAATAGTTTGTCATTCCTTTCTGAATTACCGGTACTCATAAAATTGTATAAAAAGAACGCAAGGCGGTCTGCTTTCAAATTGCCCGAACTGCGTCTACAAGCCCTTCGCCACAGAGCCGTCGATGTGGACAAACATTTAATACTTTGGCTGAAATCCTGAACACATAGTGTTTGATATTGTTGGAAGGTCCAGAGCGTTAGTCAATACATAGTGTTTGATATTGTTGGAAGATCGAGGGCGTTAGTCAATACATAGTGTTTGATATTGTTGGAAGGTCCAGGGCGTTAGTCAATACATAGTGTTTGATCTTGTTGCAAGGTCCAGGGCGTTAGTCAATACATAGTGTTTGATATTGTTGGAAGGTCCAGGGCGTTAGTCAATACATAGTGTTTGATATTGTTGGAAGGTCGATGGCGTTAGTCAATACATAGTGTTTGATATTGTTGGAAGGTCGAGGGCGTTAGTCAATACAAAGTGTTTGATATTGTTTGGAAGGTCGATGGCGTTAGTCAATACAAAGTGTTTGATATTGTTGGAAGGTTCAGGGCGTTAGTCAATACATAGTGTTTGATATTGTTGGAAGGTCAAGGGCGTTAGTCAATACATAGTGTTTGATATTGTTGGAAGGTCAAGGGCGTTAGTCAATACATAGTGTTTGATATTTTTGGAAGGTCGAGGGCGTTAGTCAATACATAGTGTTTGATATTGTTGGAAGGTCCAGGGCGTTAGTCGATACATAGTGTTTGATATTGTTAGAAGGTCAAGGGCGTTAGTCAATACATAGTGTTTGATATTGTTGGAAGGTCCAGGGCGTTAGTCCCACGGAGGTCTAATACTTAACTTAAAATCCTGAATACAAAGTGTTTGATATTGTTGGAAGGTCCAGGGCGTTAGTCAATACATAGCGTTTGATATTGTTGAAAGGTCGAGGGCGTTAGTCAATACATAGTGTTTGATATTGTTGGAAGGTCCAGGGCGTTAGTCAATACATAGTGTTTGATATTGTTGGAAGGTCCAGGGCGTTAGTCAATACATAGTGTCTGATATTGTTGGAAGGTCCGGGGCATTAGTCCCACGGAGGTCCAATACTTAACTTAAAATCCTGAATACAAAGTGTTTGATATTGTTGGAAGGTCGAGGGCGTTAGTCAATACATAGTGTTTGATATTGTTGGAAGGTCCAGGGCGTTAGTCAATACATAGTGTTTGATATTGTTGGAAGGTCGAGGGCGTTAGTCAATACATAGTGTTTGATATTGTTGGAAGGTCCAGGGCGTTAGTCAATACATAGTGTTTGATATTGTTGGAAGGTCCAGGGCGTTAGTCAATACATTGTGTTTGATATTGTTGGAAGGTCGAGGGCGTAAGTCAATACGTAGTGTTTGATATTGTTGGAAGGTCCAGGGCGTTAGTCAATCATAGTGTTTGATATTGTTGGAAGGTCCAGGGCGTTAGTCCCACGGAGGTCCAATACTTAACTTAAAATCCTGAATACAAAGTGTTTGATATTGTTGGAAGGTCGAGGGCGTTAGTCAATACATAGTGTTTGATAGTGTTGGAAGGTCTAGGGCGTTAGTCAATACATAGTGTTTGATATTGTTGGAAGGTTGAGGGCGTTAGTCAATACATAGTATTTGATATTGTTGGAAGGTGCAGGGCATTAGTCAATACATAGTGTTTGATATTGTTGGAAGGTCCAGGGCGTTAGTCCCACGGAGGTCCAATACTTAACTTAAAATCCTGAATACAAAGTGTTTGATATTGTTGGAAGGTCGAGGGCGTTAGTCAATACATAGTGTTTGATATTGTTGGAAGGTCCAGAGCGTTAGTCAATACATAGTGTTTGATATTGTTGGAAGGTCCAAAGCGTTAGTCAATACATAGTGTTTGATATTGTTGGAAGGTCGGGTTCGTTAGTCAATACATAGTGTTTGATATTGTTGGAAGGTCCAGGGCGTTAGTCAATACATAGTGTTTTATATTGTTGGAAGGTCCAGGGCGTTAGTCAATACATAGTGTTTGATATTGTTGGAAGGTCGAGGGCGTTAGTCAATACATAGTGTTTGATATTGTTGGAAGGTCGATGGCGTTAGTCAATACATAGTGTTTGATATTGTTGGAAGGTCCAGGGCTTTAGTCAATACATAGTGTTTGATATTGTTGGAAGGTCGAGGGCGTTAGTCAATACATAGTGTTTGATATTGTTGGAAGGTCGATGGCGTTAGGCAATACATAGTGTTTGATATTGTTGGAAGGTCCAGGGCTTTAGTCAATACATAGTGTTTGATATTGTTGGAAGGTTGAGGGCGTTAGTCAATACATAGTGTTTGATATTGTTGGAAGGTCCAGGGCGTTAGTCAATACATAGTGTTTGATATTGTTGGAAGGTCGAGGGCGTTAGTCAATACATAGTGTTTGATATTGTTGGAAGGTCGATGGCGTTAGTCAATACATAGTGTTTGATATTGTTGGAAGGTCGAGGGCGTTAGTCAATACAAAGTGTTTGATATTGTTGGAAGGTCGAGGGCGTTAGTTAATACATAGTGTTTGATATTGTTGGAAGGTCGAGGGCGTTAGTCAATACATAGTGTTTGATATTGTTGGAAGGTCGATGGCGTTAGTCAATACATAGTGTTTGATATTGTTGGAAGGTCGAGGGCGTTAGTCAATACATAGTGTTTGATATTGTTGGAAGGTCGAGGGCGTTAGTCAATACATAGTGTTTGATATTGTTGGAAGGTCCAAGGCGTTAGTCAATACATAGTGTTTGATATTGTTGGAAGGTCCAGGGCGTTAGTCCCACGGAGGTCCAATACTTAACTTAAAATCCTGAATACAAAGTGTTTTATATTGTTGGAAGGTCGAGGGCGTTAGTCAATACATAGTGTTTGATATTGTTGGAAGGTCCAGGGCGTTAGTCAATACATATTGTTTGATATTGTTGGAAGGTCCAGGGCGTTAGTCAATACATAGTATTTGATATTGTTGGAAGGTCCAGGGCGTTAGTCAATACATAGTGTTTGATATTGTTGGAAGGTCCAGGGCGTTAGTCATTACATAGTGTTTGATATTGTTGGAAGGTCGAGGGCGTTAGTCAATACATAGTGTTTGATATTGTTGGAATGTCGAGGGCGTTAGTCAATACATAGTGTTTGATATTGTTGGAAGGTCCAAGGCGTTAGTCAATACATATTGTTTGATTTTGTTGGAAGGTCCAGGGCGTTAGTCAATATATAGTGTTTGATATTGTTGGAAGGTCCAGGGCGTTAGTCAATACATAGTGTTTGATATTGTTGGAAGGTCCAGGGCGTTAGTCAATACATAGTGTTTGATATTGTTGGAAGGTCCAGGGCGTTAGTCATTACATAGTGTTTGATATTGTTGGAAGGTCCAGGGCGTTAGTCAATACATAGTGTTTGATATTGTTGGAATGTCGAGGGCGTTAGTCAATACATAGTGTTTGATATTGTTGGAAGGTCGATGGCGTTAGTCAATACATAGTGTTTGATATTGTTGGAAGGTCGAGGGCGTTAGTCAATACATAGTGTTTGATATTGTTGGAAGGTCGAGGGCGTTAGTCAATACGTAGTGTTTGATATTGTTGGAAGGTCGAGGGCGTTCGGCAATACATAGTGTTTGATATTGTTGGAAGGTCGAGGGCGTTAGTCAATACATAGTGTTTGATATTGTTGGAAGGTCGATGGCGTTAGTCAATACATAGTGTTTGATATTGTTGAAAGGTCGAGGGCGTTAGTCAATACATAGTGTTTGATATTGTTGGAAGGTCGAGGGCGTTAGTCAATATATAGTATTTGATATTGTTGGAAGGTCCAGGGCGTTAGTCAATACATAATGTTTGATATTGTTGGAAGGTCGATGGCGTTAGTCAATACATAGTGTTTGATATTGTTGGAAGGTCCAGGGCTTTAGTCAATACATAGTGTTTGATCTTGTTGGAAGGTCCAGGGCGTTAGTCAATACATAGTGTTTGATATTGTTGGAAGGTCCAGGGCGTTAGTCATTACATAGTGTTTGATATTGTTGGAAGGTCGAGGGCGTTAGTCAATACATAGTGTTTGATATTGTTGGAATGTCGAGGGCGTTATTCAATACATAGTGTTTGATATTGTTGGAAGGTCCAGGGCGTTAGTCAATACATATTGTTTGATATTGTTGGAAGGTCCAGGGCGTTAGTCAATATATAGTGTTTGATATTGTTGGAAGGTCCAGGTCGTTAGTCAATACATAGTGTTTGATATTGTTGGAAGGTCCAGGGCGTTAGTCAATACATAGTGTTTGATATTGTTGGAAGGTCCAGGGCGTTAGTCATTACATAGTGTTTGATATTGTTGGAAGGTCCAGGGCGTTAGTCAATACATAGTGTTTGATATTGTTGGAATGTCGAGGGCGTTGGTCAATACATAGTGTTTGATATTGTTGGAAGGTCGATGGCGTTAGTCAATACATAGTGTTTGATATTGTTGGAAGGTCGAGGGCGTTAGTCAATACATAGTGTTTGATATTGTTGGAAGGTCGAGGGCGTTAGTCAATACGTAGTGTTTGATATTGTTGGAAGGTCGAGGGCGTTCGGCAATACATAGTGTTTGATATTGTTGGAATGTCGAGGGCGTTAGTCAATACATAGTGTTTGATATTGTTGGAAGGTCGATGGTGTTAGTCAATACATAGTGTTTGATATTGTTGGAAGGTCGAGGGCGTTAGTCAATACATAGTGTTTGATATTGTTGGAAGGTCGAGGGCGTTAGTCAATACATAGTATTTGATATTGTTGGAAGGTCCAGGGCGTTAGTCAATACATAGTGTTTGATATTGTTGGAAGGTCGATGGCGTTAGTCAATACATAGTGTTTGATATTGTTGGAAGGTCCAGGGCTTTAGTCAATACATAGTGTTTGATCTTGTTGGAAGGTCCAGGGCGTTAGTCAATACATAGTGTTTGATATTGTTGGAAGTTCGAGGGCGTTAGTCAATACATAGTGTTTGATATTTTTGGAAGGTCGAGGGCGTTAGTCCCACGGAGGTCCAATACTTAACTTAAAATCCTGAACACATAGTGTTTGATATTGTTGGAAGGTCGATGGCGTTAGTCAATACATAGTGTTTGATATTGTTGGAAGGTCGATGGCGTTAGTCAATACATAGTGTTTGATATTGTTGGAAGGTCCAGGGCTTTAGTCAATACATAGTGTTTGATATTGTTGGAAGGTCGAGGGCGTTAGTCAATACATAGTGTTTGATATTGTTGGAAGGTCCAGGGCGTTAGTCAATACATATTTTTTGATATTGTTGGAAGGTCCAGGGCGTTAGTCAATACATAGTGTTTGATATTGTTGGAAGGTCGAGGGCGTTAGTCAATACATAGTGTTTGATATTGTTGGAAGGTCGAGGGCGTTAGTCCCACGGAGGTCCAATACTTAACTTAAAATCCTGAACACATAGTGTTTGATATTGTTGGAAGGTCCAGGGCGTTAGTCCCACGGAGGTCCAATACTTAACTTAAAATGGAGGTAGGCCTAAAAGCATACTAAGAAGAGAATTAGAGGCACGAGATGAATAATATGAAGGAGACGTGAACAGAGCTGCGGGATATAGCAAAGGACAAGGAAGTTTGGTGTGAAGTTGTTGACGCCCTATGCTCCGTTTGAAGATAACAGGCAGAAGGAGATAAGTAGAGCACTTTCATGTGTCTTTTATCCATCAGTCTTATATAGTTATTATTTTGGCGTAACTTGAACTGATAATTACTTTTAACTTTTCTTTCACTGTTACATTTAACTTTGTTGTTCTAGTTCTTACTTTAACTACATCACTCCCAGACAGTTATTACTTTAGTACCTTTAAACATAGAGCGTTACTGTTTTAAAATAACATTTGACTATAACAGAAAGAGTTAACGAACTGTCCTTTTCTTCATAATCCTACGTCATTATCCGGTCATCACGAAAATAGATGAACTATTCCAATTAATTGGCGTTCTCGTGGAGTATTATTCATGCATCGACTGAAACCATCTTCGGCTCATAACAATCAGCATTAATGTGGATTCCACCCTAGCAGCAAATGATTCCCTCTGACAGACTTGTAGCGACATTACTAAAGGTTACATAGCCTACAGCGATGACGGACAAAGAAGAGCTGTTTAAGCGAGAAACTGAAGAGCTTCGTTATCTTGGGAAGTGGTAGGTTCTGTGAGACAGAGCCAGGGCCGTTTCTTTCTAGTTAAGTTCCTCGTTTGTACTCTTACGGAACTCTATTTAGAGATAAATACTGGCGTGTCCTTGAGGAGTATTAGAGTAAAATAAGCTCATTTATATGTCATAGAAACATTATGAGGATATTACGATACCAGCGTATTTTTGTGTGACCTAACAGCTCATAGGGCTTTATTTGGTAAGTATCACGCCAGTCATTGATATCTCGGCAAAGAAATCTCTGGACCCCATTATACGGGTCTCTATCGATATCAGAGTTGTACAGTTCGGACAATTCAGTCGTGCACTCTTGTGGGTTGAATCCATCAATACAGACGCCATAAACAAATATTGCACATGATTTCTGCATGTCTTCGGCTGCAGTAAAAACGATGATGAAGCCACGTTAAGTTTGACCACTCAACTGATGCTGCTCTGTAAAGATCTGGGCTACTGTTCGCACAGTGCAGTAGCGGAAATGCAGCAAAAATGAAGGAAATAATTGATCAGAATCGAAACAATTACAATTGTGGAGCCATAAGGTGCCGTAAAGCTGAGTATAAGAATAACTGATATAATTTTACCATCCATCCATTATGCGCCATGCCGATAAGCGTGGGCAGTCATGTTTTGCCATCTCACTCGATCACCAGAGTCGTGGATCAGCTCTGTGTTTCTGTCTCGACCATGCCACGTGGCCAAGCCATGTAGAAGTTTTCACAGCAGTTTTAACTTTAACATGGGAAAAGTGTGCCCGCTGGGTTCAGGGTCTGTTGACAATCGAATCGAGAAAAGAGAATGTAAACTGCTGTCGACAGTTGCACACAAACGCGTCAGTCGGAACACATATTGACGATCATTATATGAGCTTCATCATCAATCATCATCATCATCAAGTGCCCAGCCAGCTGGCATAGGCGTTCATGACTCTCCACAGATCTCGGATTTGGTGTTCTGGATCAACTTTGCTGATGATATTCTTCCATGCCACCGTCTCAATCCCCTCCATGCCACCGTCTCAATCCAACCAGTATCATTTCTGTTGGTCTGCCTCTGCCTCTCTTCCCTTCGATCTTTTCAGTTGTCACGATGTTCTCCGTGTGTCTCTCTTCTCATCACATGACCGAAGCAAGTTGTTTGTCTCTTTCTTATTGTTGTATATAATGTTCTAGTTTCATTAGCCTGTTTCAGGCAATCGTTGTTAGTTACTCTGGAAGTCCAAGGAATTCGCAACATTCGTCTCAGGAACCACATCTCTTTTGCTTCTAATTTCTTCTTAATTTGTTCATTTAACAGCAAAACTAGTTATATATAGCATTTCAGCACTCTCTTTCTTACAATTAGAGATAGTGACACCCACAATCGCACCAAGGTGCCGGTGGAGCACACTGGGATACCAAGATAGTGACCACTACCCTTGTGTCATCCTGATCAAGAAAGACAGGGCCATGAGTCAAAGAAACAAGACAAATGCCTTCCCGTATGACAACACTGGTCAAGACGCCATAAGCATGATCAGAAGAAGAAAACTAACTTCCCTCCGCAGGAGACAAGAAAGATGGTTGCAGCCACCATGGTGGAATGGAGAGGTCGAGAAGGCATGGCAGGCTATCAAAGACTGGCAAAAAGCCAGAAAGGCTACCATGCCACAGGTTGAGTTGGCGAACCTGAAGACTGAGGTCCATAGGACGATGACTTTATTCAAATCCTGCGCCAAACAGGCCAAGGCCTGAGAAATGGGACGAGTTCTGCAGGAAGGTGTGCTCCGAGCGATCTCTTACGACATTCTGGCGCCTCCATAAGAGCATGAACGGTGCTGCACAACGTAAGGGGTATTCCAGACTTTCAAGGCACAGACCTCACATGGAAAAAGTCGGATGCGGATAAAGGTAAGGCCCTTCTTGCACGCTACATAGAACAGACTGACCAGAAAGACGAGCTCGCCAGACAGAGGACCACAACGACACTCTCTCAGTTGTGCGAGGGGGTCGGGACAGACGAAGAATGGATAATCACAGCTGAGATAATGCGTACGATGCTCAAGAAATCACCTAATACCGCCCCAGGCCAAGACGGCATCCGATAGTGGTGACCTACTGGTGATATCAGATGATGACATGGAAGAACTGGCCAGAGAATTCAACACCAGTATCCAGAGGGGTCAGATAAAAGAAGAATAGCTACACAGCTACTTGCTGCCGCTGCCAAAACCTAACAAAGACCATTCCAAGATAAGCGGCTACAGAATCATCTACAGAAGCGGATACAGACGTAACAAAGAGTCATGGCTGAATGCGGCGGTCTTTGCTCAAGATTGCTTACGAAAGATTTCAGGTCAGAGAGGAGACATGTGCGGCCGCCATAGACTTAGAGGACGCATATAACAGAGTATCTTTCGAGCACTTGATGCAAACCCTCCTCAGACTGAAAGTGGACCCTCACCTTGTACGATGGATAGCTGCCGATGCGGGAGTTGGTCTTCTGAGCCGATAACGATATGTCCAGGATTGCCGCAGGGTTCACCACTGTCACCAGTACTAGTCAACGTGTATACGGTGCCGATCACTGAACAACAGTTGGACTGGAGGGGTAGGATTCTGTCATTTACTGACGACATTCTCGTGTATCGACAGGGTCGAGATAGACAGGCGGTTGCCAATGATATGCAGGGCGAACTAGATCGAATTTCCTCATGGTGTGCTGATGTCGATGCCCTTGTCAACCCTGCAAAGGCATCGGTTACATGGTTCTCCCTAAACAACCATATTGTGAACACAGACCTGCCGGCAGTAAGAATGGATGGGAGCATTTTGAGTAGAACCCAGTCAATGACATATCTTGGCGTGAGGCTTGATCGTAGCCTGTCCTTCAGAGATCATGTCGATTATGTCATAACGAAAGCTCGAAAAGGTTTGTCAGCAATGAGAGTCATGGCGACTGCCAATATCGAGCAAAGACTGCTAATACTTCTGTTCCAAGGACTTGTGCTTTCACGCATCGAGTATGCCCTGGCCATCCTCACTGTCAGCCCTACACAGATTGGAAGACTTGAAAAGGTACAAAACGAAGCCATGCGCATCATTTTGGGCTGCACGAGAGACACCAGCTGTGTAGCAATGAGATACCTCCTTGACTTCCCGACAATGGAACACAGGATCAAGATCTGGAGAGCTCGTGCATACTTAAAAATAAGTGCAGATGAGCAGCACCCTCTGCATGACGCTATATTCAGAGAAAAGGGTGACAGGCTAAAGAGGGGCAAATCATGGATGGGTCGGGCGGAAGATGTCGTCAGACAGGTCTGCAGTCTTACCAGTATCAACCCCGGCAAGGAATGGGTGCCGGTGCCTCCAGCTTTTAAGTGCACTTTCTCCTGCATTATCACACTCGACAGACGGTGCAGAGAGCAGAACCCTGCCGCTGTCAATGCAGAGGTCAACGCGCTCATCTATGAACACTCAGATAGCCCCGAAGTGCTCATCTATACAGATGGATCTGTTGTAAAGCAGCAGAGAAGTGCGTGGGCATTTACAGCCCGTTCAGCGGGCCGAACCGTTCAAGAATCCAGTGGTGCCCACTCTATGACCACGAGCAGCATGACGATGGAGGTGATGGCAGTTACACAGGCTTTCATATGGCTGGAATCACAGCATTATACCAACGTGTGTGTACTAAGTGATTCAATGAGCATGATTCAGAAGGTCGAAGCTGGATCTGTACGTAGACAGTGGACTGAGTCGCTGCGGAAGTCTGTTGTCCGTAAAGTCACCTTCATCTTCGTCCCGGGACATGCGGGAGTCGAGGGAAATGAACGAGCTGATAAACTGGCTGGCTCTGCACCCCTGTAGATGGCCAGCCCATGGATCGTGCCGATGTTATTAACGTCCTCAAAGATATGGCGAGAACAGAGGACTTTGACGTCAGTGAATCCACATCGCTGTCCAGGATGAAAGACTTGGGAGTAAGAATCGGCACAGCCAGACGCGAGAGGTACATCGGGAAAAAAAGGCGCCTCGTCAACCAACACAGAACTGGCACTATTAGCCACCGGACGCTGATGCATATGCTGGGGGGGAGGATCTGAGCACTTATGGACATGTCCGGAGTGCAATGAAGATACCCCAACTGATAACTGATAACTGATAACTGATAGTGACGAATTGCATAAGATACTTTTCATTTTCTGAAATGCGGCCATTGCTTGTCTTATTCTGCTCTTAGTCTCTGTTATACATTGTTCATCTAATGTTATACATGCCACTAGGTATTTAAAATTATCCAATTGGTTAAGAATTGTCCCTTCTATTTCTATGTCACATTTTGGTGTCATCATTTTCTTTGACTGGAAAGAGTCATTATTGATACCTATCTTTAAGAAAGGAGACAAGTTCCAATGTAAAAATTATAGCGGAATATCACTCCTGTCCATAAGCTATACGATACTATCCGCGGTATTACTAAATAGACTAAAACCATATTCAGAAGACATATTAGGTGACTACCAGGCGGGTTTCAGACAAAACAGATCAACAATAGATCAGATATTTATCTTACGACAAATAGCCGAGAAAAGTTGGGAATATAAAAGAAATCTCCATAACATTTTTGTGGATTTTAAAAAGGCTTATGATAGTGTCCACAGAAATAGTCTATGGAATACTATTCAGGAATTTGGAATACCAAGGAAGTTAATCAACATGACCAGACTATGCATGGAAGATACTTATAATATAGTAACATGCTCTTTCCAGTCAAAGAAAATGGTGACACCAAAATGTGACATAGAAATAGAAGGGAAGAATTCTTAACCAAGTGGATAATTTTAAGTACCTAGGGGCATGTATAACATTAGATGGACAATGTATAACAGAGATTAAGAGCAGAATAAGGCAAGCAATGGCCGTATAATAACATCTGGCTTGAAATTGGGTGATGCACTATCGCCGCTCCTTTTCAATCTGACTCTAGAGAAAGTTGTAAGGAAGGTAAAGGAGGAATGTGCTATTGGAGGAACATACAAACTGCTTGGTTATGCAGATTATATAGATATTATAGGGGAAAATGAACAAAAGACATTAGAAATATTGACTCACTTAAAGGAAAAAGCTCAACAAATGGGGCTGGTTATCAACCAAGATAAGACAGAATATATGGTAATTTCAAGAGAAGGAACTGCTAAAAACTCTGGCCACATACAAATAGATAATATGACCATTAAAAGAACGGAAACATACAAATACCTGGGTACAATCTTCAACTGCTCCAACATAATAAGGGAAGAAATACAAGCTAGAATCAACTCTGGAAATAAGATATACTATGCACTTCAACATCTGCTAAAATCAAATGCGCTATCTCGTAACACCAAGATCACAATATACAAAACACTGATCAGACCAGTTGTGCTGTATGGCTCTGAAACCTGGAGTACAACTAAAGGAGACGAAGCCTTGTTACAAACCTTTGAGAACAAAGTCTTAAGACGCATCTTTGGGCCCATTAGGGATACACAAAGTGGAGAGTGGAAAAGAAGAAGCAACAAAGACATTTATGATCTGTTTAAGTCCCCGCTAATCACTGGTATCATGAAGGCTAATAGACTGCAATGGCTGGGGCATATAGAAAGAATGGAAGATAATAGGGAAACAAAACTCGCTTACACTCAGGAAATAAATGACCGTAGACCACGAAGTAGACCAAGAAGACGGTGGAGAGATAATATATGTACAGACCTACAAGCACTTGGAATCAACGACTGGCAAGAGAAGGTCAACCAGAGAGACGAATGGAGACGGATTGTATCTTCAGCAAAGAACCTCAATGGCTCGGAATGCTGAAGAAGAAGCAGAAGATTTTCTTTGATATCACATTGTTACTATTTTCTTGATATTCAAGGAGTGTCCTTTCTTTGCACTCTCTGTTGCTACAAAATCCAACAATTGTTGTAAGTCTGTTGCATTATCCGCCACCAATACTGTCATCTGCATAACGTATATTATTTATACTATAACCTCCGATTAGTATTCCTGGCGTCTCTTTGATTTCTTTCATTATTACTTCGTTATATAGGGAGAAGAGATCCAGTTGCAAAACACAGCCTTGTCGTACTCCTTCCTTTATCTGTTCATAACTACCCTCTTTATTTCCCTTTGTAATTGCTGCTACCTGGTTCCAGTAAATATTCTTTATTATTCTTAAATCTTTCCCACCAATGTTGATATCTTCCAACATTTTAATCAGTTCATCATGTTTTACTTTATCAAATGCCTTAGTATAATCTATGAAGCACAAATTTTCTTTCTGTGTCTATTGACCTTTCTATTAGTGTCGCATTGTTTGTACCCTTTCCTACCATACTGTTCCTCACTAATTTCCATTTTTATTATCATTCTTATCATTCTTGTTCTTCTCATTATAATTCTGAGTAGAAGTTTAGACCGTAATGTAGGCCTCATATATATATATATATATATATATATATATATATATATATATATATATATATATATATATATATATATATATATATATATATATATATATATATATATATATATATATATATATATATATATATATAAAACAAAGTGTATGTATGTAAATATGTAAATATGTAAATATGTATGTCCTTTATTTTTTCGCTAACGGCCCATCCGATTGAGATGAAATTTTCTACACGCCTTCCTTTCATTCCATTGGGAAAGGGAAGAAAATGACGTGACTACACATTAGCTAAGGGACTTAACTCTAGAAAAAGTTATTTCAAGGGGCATAACTTTTAATAACATTGTTGTATAACTTATAGTCATATTGTTGTATCGTTTTCAATGATTTATAAACTCTTTGTCTATAGTTATGTACCGGCATATGAGTTATAATAAATAATGATACAATCTTTTAGACATTTTCAAAGTTTACATAAAAATAATGCATAATGCATAATATTGTAACTCATCTTTCTATACTTAAGAAGTTATCTAAAAGATGTTGAACAATATCATCGCATCTTTAGTGTTTTCCGCCATCATATCGACACGATTCGCTTGACAGCACTTCTCAGCGCTATCAAGCCAAGACGCCTTACACATTTCAAGCAGTCTGATACGGGGGAAAATGGCACGTCGTAATAGCACAAAGAAACAAGCAGCTTCCAAGATGCATAGTGAGAAAACCGACCAGACTATCAAGAAGACGAACCTGCCTTTGGAGAGTCTGCATGCAAGCTGTAATAAAGTATCTGAACCTACAGTCAATGAAACTACCAATAAGAAGAGCGACGACTACCCACAGACGAACACAAAAACTTGTGAGAGGAAGGAGGACCAAGACACCAGAATCAGAAACACTGATTCAAACACAGTCAGATGGGTGGTCAAGCGGCACATGCATGAATACGCACAAGATGCAATGACATATGTTCGCGCATATGGCCGCCCAGATTTGTTTATTACCTTCACATGCAATCCTACATGGGATGAAATAACAGAACTGTTGTTAACTGGACAATCATCATCAGATCGCCCTGATATTTCCGCACGTGTGTTCAAACAAAAATTGAAATCTTTAATGGATTTAATTGTCAAGCATCACGTTTTTGGAGAGACACGCTGTTGGATGTATTCCATCGAATGGCAAAAAAGAGGATTGCCACATGCACACATTTTGATTTGGTTGATGGAAAAATCACACCAGATCAAATTGATCAAGTCATCTCAGCAGAAATACCAGATGTCGACATTGATCCAGAGTTACTTGAAGTCGTCACCAAAAACATGATTCATGGTCCATGTGGCTTCCTCAATAACAATTCACCTTGCATGTCTGATGGAAAATGCACAAAACGGTACCCAAGACATTTACATGCAGAGACAATCACTGGCAATGACGGATATCCACTATATCGTCGACGCTCAACTGAAGATGGCGGCAAATCTATCACTTTAAAAGTACGAAACAATGATCTTCAAGTCGATAATCGTTGGGTTGTACCGTATTCACCGTTACTCTCGAAAACGTACAAAGCACACATCAATGTCGAGTATTGCAATTCGGTTAAATCGATCAAGTACATTTGCAAAATGTCAACAAAGGAAGCGATATGGCAGTTTTTGGAGTGGGAAATGCAACTGCGTCTATCGATGAAATAGACCAATATCAAGTGGGACGCTACATTAATAGTAATGAAGCAGTATGGCGTATTTTATCATTTCCAATCCATGAACGTCATCCAACAGTTGTTCATTTGGCAGTGCACCTTGAAAATGGACAGCGCGTGTACTTCACAACAGAAAATGCAAGTGAACGAGCATTGTCACCACCACCAACAACGTTAACCGCATTTTTTTCATTGTGTGGGAATGATATGTTTGCAAAGACACTACTTTACTCTGAAGTGCCAACATACTACACATGGAATGCATCAGCGAAAAAGTTTCAACGTCGCAAACAAGGTAAAGCAGTTGAAGGACATACCAATTTATATTCGACCGACGCGTTAGGGCCGTCTGTACACTGTTCACCCAAACAATGCAGAATGCTTTTACTTGCGATTACTGTTAATCAACGTACGTGGACCGACATCCTTTCAAGAATTAAGAACAGTAAACGGTCAAGTATGTGCCACTTATCGTGAAACTTGCCAAGAATTACATCTTCTTGAAAACGATGCACACTGGGACACTTCACTCGCTGATGCATCAAATACTGCTCAACCACAGCAAATACGCACATTATTTGCCATCATATTGACAACTTGCTTCCCATCCAATCCAAAAGATCTTTGGGAAAAATACAAAGACTGTATGAGTGAAGACATCCTACATCGTTTGCGTGCAATGAATCAAAATCCGGACATTCAATTCACACAAAATGTGTATAATGAAGCATTGGTTTCGACGGAGGACATATGTTTGGCAATCGCTAACAAACCACTGGTACAATTGGGAATGACTGCGCCAGATCGATCTGCAAACGATCTTTTCGATCGTGATTTGCAACGAGAATCACTCTTTGATGTCGACGAATTGTGTGCATTTGTTCAAACGAATCTTCTGAAATTGGTTCCAGAACAACGTATAGTGTATGACATAATTATGCATGCAATTAAAAGCCAAACCGGCGGATTGTATTTCCTAGATGCGCCCGGGGGCACAGGGAAAACTTTTCTCATTTCACTTATATTGGCAACCATACGATCACGACAAAATATTGCGCTGGCTATCGCATCATCTGGAATTGCGGCAACTCTTTTGGATGGTGGCCGAACAGCACATTCAGCACTAAAATTGCCCTTGAATATTCACATCACTGAGACAACCAACATGCAATATCCGAAAAAATTCTGGAATGGGTAAAGTACTCCAATCATGTCAACTCATTGTATGGGACGAATGTACTATGGCACACAAAAAAGCATTGGAGGCGCTTCATCGTACACTACAAGATTTCAGAGGAAATGAACAGCTCTTCGGTGGCGCACTTATTTTATTGTCTGGTGATTTTCGACAAACTCTACCAGTTATACCACGTTCAACACCCGCTGATGAACTTAATGCATGTCTGAAATCATCAGTTTTGTGGCGACACGTTCAGAAATTGACTTTGAAGACCAACATGCGTGTACAACTACAACATGATGCATCCGCAGAAGTTTTCGCAAAACAATTGTTGGATATTGGGAATGGAAAAATGCCAATCGATGAATCCACACATAGTATCACGTTGCCAACAAACTTCTGTAACATCACAGCAACTATAGACGAATTAATTGACAAAGTTTTCCCAAATATGGCACGGAATCACAAAAATCATCAATGGCTCAGTGCACGTGCTATATTAGCAGCTAAAAACAACGATGTCAATGCCATCAATTGCGCCATTCAAAACGAAATACCAGGCGAAGCGACAACGTATAAGTCCATCGATTCTATGATGAATCAAGACGAAGTTGTCAATTATCCAACTGAATTCTTGAATTCCCTTGATTTGCCAGGCATACCGCCGCACGTTTTAACATTGAAAATTGGTGTGCCTATCATTCTTCTCCGAAACATCAATCCACCTCGACTTTGCAACGGTACCAGGCTTGCAGTCAAAAAGATGATGAACAATATCATCGAAGCTACAATTTTGAATGGGAAATTTAAAGGAGAAGATGTACTGTTGCCTCGCATCCCAATGATTCCAACAGACATGCCATTCGAATTCAAACGCCTGCAGTTTCCGGTGCGAGTTGCATTTGCCATGACGATCAACAAAGCACAGGGACAATCGCTACAAGTGTGTGGACTAAATTTGGAAAATCCGTGCTTCACACACGGACAGCTATATGTGGCCTGTTCACGCGTTGGAAAATCTTCGGATTTATTCGTCTACGCACCAGACAGAAAAACAAAAAATATTGTTTATCAAAAAGCACTACGTTAGACATCATATTTGGTGTTCGGCCATAACTTGAAATTTATACAAGATTTAAAAAAAAATAATCCTAGCATTAAGCAAACTTTTCTCCTCTAGATAGACAGACAGACAGGCAGGCATGCAGGCAGGCAGGCAGGCAGGCAGGCAAGCAGGAGAGGAGGCAAAGAAGAGAAGAAGGATGGGAATATGAGAAGAAGTAGAATTTGGGGATGAAAAAGAGGGGAAGAAGAAAAAGAGGTTGAGAAGAAGAAGGCGAAAAGGATGAGAAAGATAAAAAAAAAAAGGAGGATGAGGAGAATAGAATGAGAAATAGTAGAAAAGTACAAATGTCTTCATGCTTTTTAAATGCATTATGTTCTGGTGTTTCTTTAACACATTTGATCCTGGGGGAAATTTTTGGCTTTATGTCATAGTCGTAATCTAACACCTTTAGTTTTGGGGTATATTTGACAAAGCTGCCCTCGTGTAACTTTAACCCATTCTGCCTTGATTATTGCTTTAGACTCCTGCCTCTGAACCACTTGGATCCAACATTGATTATCCTCTAAACATGATTGTCAGAAGATGTTGATTTAAGTGCCGGGGTCCATGTGGTACTTCCAGCATGCCAGCACAATAATAACAACATCAAGTGCAGTTGTGTTTAGAAAATAGGTGCATAACATCGTATATTCACAGCAAATGCCCGGTATCAGTTGCAAGTTTATTTGTTGCTTTCACTTTCTGTATTTCAAACTGCTATAATAATAACTCTTTCTGTTCCAGGAGTTTATTACTTTAAAATAACACATTTGTATGATATTCTTCATGTCAAGTTTCTCAAATACAAAGTTAGTTTATCTATTTGCAAATTATTTAATGTAGTCTCAGCAAGTGTTACATAAAAACTGCACGTCATTACGAGTGCAAATGACTCAAGAGTCTCATTGTTGATGTTAACCTAATGAAGAAATAAATCACTATTACTGCCTCTAAAATTGTCTTATTTAAAACGAAATCAGCCACAGGCAAGTGAGGACTACATTATTGTATTACTTTAGGCTGACCGTACATACTTCACGAAATCATGCTCATTATGTGAACGATCCTGCAAGATTCTCGACTCTACAGCAGACAATATAACTATAGTGAATATTTCTTGAATTCAATAATTCAGTTTTCCATTTCATGTTTTCAACTTGGCATTGCTTGTCAGACAGATAGTGGGGAACGGGATCTTATATGACTACTTATATAATTTAAATGAGATGCTCTCCACCATGGTCTGGGCCGGGTCAGACAGACAGACAGATAGATAGATAGACAGACAGACAGACAGACAGACAGACAGACAGACAGACAGACAGACAGACAGACAGACAGACAGACAGACAGACAGACAGACAGTCAGTCGGGAACGGGAACTTATATGACTACTTATATGAATTAAATGAGATGCTCCCCACCAGGAGTTGGGCGATGCCGGGCCGGGTCAGACAGACAGACAGATAGATAGTCGGAACGGGAACTTATATGACTACTTATATGATTTAAATGAGATGCTCCCCATCAGGGTCTGGGCGAAGACGGGCCGGGTCAGACAGACAGACAGACAGACAGACAGATAGACAGACAGACAGACAGACAGATAGTCGGTAACGGGAACGAGAACTTATATGACTACTTATATGAATTAAATGAGATGCTCCCCACCAGAGTCTGGGCGAAGCCGGGCCGGGTCAGCTAGTATATATATATATATATATATATATATATATATATATATATATATATATATATATATATATATATATATATATATATATATATATATATATATATATATATATATATATATATACTTATCGTGGCAACAGTTTAATTAACAGTGCTAATGAATAGTTTCTTGTGTAACTAAAACAAGATTGTGAACATAATACGAGAGAGATTTCGTACTCAGTATCTCGCATTGCTTTCCCTCACAAAGCACGGCTTTTGCATCTAGCAACCAAGTATTTGAATAATGAAATTGTTCCATGCTCACCCAATTCTTTTGTTTTGGCTTCGTCAGATTTTTCTTCTTTTCTTCTTTCCCAAATCTTAAAAACGGTTCAAAGTCAACGATGAGGTCATGCTTGTATGTGTTAGCTGGTTTAGTTGGAATAATAAGGTATCTTTATTCCAATGATTTTTTAAGGTCAGGCCGATTTGGCAGAAGTGTTTCAAGTGGCCACATTAATAAAGGAATAAATACTAGGCCAAGTTTCAGTTATCTATGACATGTTCTTCATAGTCAGTGTCAGGATTTATTGGCGGTCTTTGTACATGTAACGCAACACATGTGACTGGGCAGTGCTATGGAAGAACAACATTTTTGATATAGAAACAACGCATATGTTAAATCACATAGAACTAAATGTACAGAACTTTGGGGTTACAATAAGGACTCGATCGTTCTCACAGTTACGCCGTTCTGTGTTAATGTATTGTATTGATCAGTCTGTGAGATTCCATTCATAAAACCAACACAGGTTTCATTAGCTTGCTCATGTTAAACACATTATAATCAATATTGTATGCATCCGCTTTGAATGGAACGTATGGACATATAACAAGTCTCTGCAATTGGACAACAGAATGCCCTAGTTACTGTTGTGCAGAAATTGTTTAAAGGAAATTCTCTAAACAAAGAAATAGTTTGAAGGAGACTCCGTAAACAAACAGTTATATATCAGCAAATGTTGCAATGGTATCTGATGGTAGATTGTATGGGGTTGGGTAACTGAAAGCGTGTGTGCAACGCATATCCTTGAAATGATTTTTTTTTTTAATGTGCTGAAATAGAAAACAGATAAAGAAGAAGGCAATATTAATACATATAAAACTCGATATATATTTACTGGATACTGCTTAAATAGTAGTATCATCATGTACCCGTTTAAATGGCCTCAGGTATTCGTATCTCTTCCCAGATCTCGGTCTTTGATGTTCTGGATCAATTCTGCTGTTGACATTCCCCCATACAACATGCAATCACACTTAAACTGTCTACTCCAGTTTTTCACCGAAGTATACGAAGGGCCAGATTCATCAAACACAGGTCACGCCCCCTGTGTATTTATTTATGTAGGTGGTCATCATGACTTTTATCACAGCCCTGGTCTCTAACATCTACATTATTCTGACAAATCGTTTGATCAGTAGTTCCGGTTATGTTGCGCTGTACAACACAGAGGGCAAATCAATTAATAAAATAAATGCATTCTTCACATGTTCAGTGAACATGTGAGAGACTAGAGAAGTATGTAATTGGTCAAACCTCAATATAGTGTATTATATAGTCACATAGTTGATTAAAGAGTCGCTGATAAGTTCTGTTGTTGTTGTTTGTTTGTTTGTTTGTTTGTTTTGTTTTTTTTTTAATTCTTTTTTTCCAGTAAAGTGTCTAATTAAACAACATCGTTTTAAATCAATCGAAATTGGATATAGTACGGGTACATATGCAATCAGCTGACAAGTGAGGAATAGCTGCGGAAATGTGGATTTTTAGAAAAATAATGAGAACACCGTGAACGGATAGAAAGCGTAATGAAGATATCTTGAAAACAGTTACATCACGAAGAGAACTGGTTACTCGCATCAGAAAGAGGTGGTCCACATTCTTTCGGCGTGTCATGAGAAGAGGACAGTTGGAGTACGTCGTGACAACCGGAAAGCTAGAAGGGAGTAGAGACAGAGGGAGACCAAGCCAGAAGATGACAACTTGGCTAGTTTGATAGTATGGCACAGAGGAACATCAATAACAGAAATGATTGGCTGTACTCGAGACAGAAAACTGTGGACAGACGTGATCACACACACCGCTTTGACTACAAGAAAACAGAAACACGTGACAGGTGGTGGCATTGTGGTTAATTATTTGTGTCCGACAAGTACGGCTCTGGTGTCGACCGGGTCTCACAAAATTGGTACCTGATAATTGTGAAAGTGACAGGGATGAGAACAGACAAATCCCTCCTCATATTTTAAGAAATGTATGGCAATTATCTGGAAGGAAAGAGTGACAGGAAAGAGAACAGACCAATCCCACCTCATATTTTAATAAATGTATGGGAATTATCTGGAAGGAAAGAGTGACAGGGAAGAGAACAGACCAATCCCACCTCATATATTAATAAATGTATGGCAATTATCTGGAAGGAAAGAGTGACAGGGAAGAAAACAGACCAATCCCACCTCATATTTTAATAAATGTATGGCAATTATCTGGAAGGAAAGAGTGACAGGGAAGAGAACAGACCAATCCCACCTCATATTTTAATAAATGTATGGGAATTATCTGGAAGGAAAGAGTGACAAGAAAGAGAACAGACCAATCCCACCTCATATTTTAATAAATGTATGGGAATTATCGGGAAGGAAAGAGTGACAAGGAAGAGAACAGATCAATCCCACCTCATATTTTAATAAATGTATGGCAATTATCTGGAAGGAAAGAGTGACAGGGAAGAGAACAGACCAATCCCACCTCACATTTTAATAAATGTATGGCAATTATCTGGAAGGAAAGAGTGACAGGGAAGAGAACAGACCAATCCCACCTCATATTTTAATAAATGTATGGGAATTATCTGGAAGGAAAGAGTGACAAGAAAGAGAACAGACCAATCCCACCTCATATATTAATAAATGTATGGGAATTATCCGGAAGGAAAGAGTGCCAAGGAAGAGAACAGACCAATCCCACCTCATATATTAATAAATGTATGGGAATTATCTGGAAGGAAATAGTGACAGGGAAGAGAACAGACCAATCCCACCTCATATAGTAATAAATGTATGGGAATTATCTGGAAGGAAAGAGTGACAAGGAAGAGAACAGACCAATCCCACCTCACATTTTAAGAAATGTGTGGGAATTATGTGGAAGGAAAGAGTTACAAGGAAGAGAACAGACAAATCCCACCTCATATTTTAATAAATGTATGGGAATTATCTGGAAGGAAAGAGTGACAGGGAAGAGAACAGACAAATCCCTCCTCATATATTAATAAATGTATGGCAATTATCTGGAAGGAAAGAGTGACAAGGAAGGGAACAGATCCCTCCTCATATATTAATAAATGTATGGCAATTATCTGGAAGGAAAGAGTGACAAGGAAGAGAACAGACAAATCCCACCTCATATTTTAAGAAATGTATGGCAATTATCTGGAAGGAAAGAGTGACAAGGAAGAGAACAGACCAATCCCACCTCATATATTAATAAATGTATGGGAATTATCTGGAAGGAAATAGTGACTGGGAAGAGAACAGACCAATCCCACCTCATATAGTAATAAATGTATGGGAATTATCTGGAAGGAAAGAGTGACAAGGAAGAGAACAGACCAATCCCACCTCACATTTTAAGAAATGTATGGGAATTATGTGGAAGGAAAGAGTTACAAGGAAGAGAACAGACAAATCCCACCTCATATTTTAATAAATGTATGGGAATTATCTGGAAGGAAAGAGTGACAGGGAAGAGAACAGACAAATCCCTCCTCATATATTAATAAATGTATGGCAATTATCTGGTAGGAAAGAGTGACAAGGAAGGGAACAGACAAATCCCTCCTCATATATTAATAAATGTATGGCAATTATCTGGAAGGAAAGAGTGACAAGGAAGAGAACAGACAAATCCCTCCTCATATATTAATAAATGTATGGCAATTATCTGGAAGGAAAGAGTGACAAGGAAGAGAACAGACAAATCCCACCTCATATTTTAAGAAATGTATGGCAATTATCTGGAAGGAAAGAGATACAAGGAAGAGAACAGACAAATCCCTCCTCATATATTAATAAATGTATGGCAATTATCTGGAAGGAAAGAGTGACAAGGAAGAGAACAGACAAATCCCTCCTCATATATTAATAAATGTATGGCAATTATCTGGAAGGAAAGAGTGACAAGGAAGAGAACAGACAAATCCCACCTCATATTTTAAGAAATGTATGGCAATTATCTGGAAGGAAAGAGTGACAGGGAAGAGAACAGACCAATCCCACCTCATATTTTAAGAAATGTATGGGAATTATCTGGAAGGAAAGAGTGACAAGGAAGAGAACAGACCAAACCCATCTCATAATTTAATAAATGTATGGCAATTATCTGGAAGGAAAGAGTGACAGGGAAGAGAACAGACCAATCCCACCTCATATTTTAAGAAATGTATGGGAATTATCTGGAAGGAAAGAGTGACAGGGAAGAGAACAGACCAATCCCACCTCATATTTTAATAAATGTATGGCAATTATCAGGAAGGAAAGTGTGACAGGGAAGAGAACAGACAAATCCCTCCTCATATATTAATAAATGTATGGCAATTATCTGGAAGGAAAGAGTGACAAGGAAGAGAACAGACAAATCCCACCTCATATTTTAAGAAATGTATGGCAATTATATGGAAGGAAAGAGTGACAAGGAAGGGAACAGGCAAATCCCTCCTCATATTTTAAGAAATGTATGGGAATTATCTGGAAGGAAAGAGTGACAGGGAAGACAACAGACCAATCCCACTTCATATTTTAAGAAATGTATGGCAATTATCTGGAAGGAAAGAGCGACAAGGAAGGGAACAGACAAATCCCTCCTCATATTTTAAGAAATGCATGGGAATTATCTGGAAGGAAAGAGTGATAGGGAAGAGAATAGACAAATCCCACCTCACATTTTAAGAGAGATATGAGAATTATCTGAAAGGAAGGGGTGATAGAGAAGTGAACAGACCAATCCCACCTCATATTTTAAGAAATGTATGGGAATTATCTGAAAGGAAGGAGTGACAAGGAAGAGAACAGACCAGTCCCATCTCATATTTTACGAAATGTATGGAAATTGTCTGGAAGGAAACAGTGACAGGAATCAGAACAGACCAATCCCACCTCAATTTTTTTTTTTTAAACAACAGTATGGGAGTTATCTGGAAGGAAACAGTGACAGGAATGAGAACAGGCCAATCCCACCTCATATTTTTAGAAATGTATGAGAATAAATGGGATATAACCCAGTTAGTGATAGAATCCTCACTATTAGACTTAAAGACCGTCCAAAAAACACAACTTTCATACAGATATATGCACCTACTTCAACAGCAGAGGAGAACGAAATTGAAGATTTTTACAACACACTGCAAGACACATTAAATAGGATTGGTCATAATGATATAGCAATAATAAAGGGAGATTTTAATGCAAATGTAGGTACAGGAAGAGCTAAAAATGAGAGACACGTTTTAGGAAAATTTTGATTGTTAAATAGAAATGACGCAGGTGACACATTAATTGAATTTTCACAGAAAATGAGTTAACAATAGCCATCATACTTTTAAAACAACACCCAAGAAGACTCTTCACATGGAAGTTCCCGGACAGTATTACCAAGAATCAGATAGATTATATTTTAATACAAAGAAGATGGAGATCAAGCATAACATCTGCAACAACCCTACGAAGTGCAGACTGTGATACAGATCATCAGTTATTAGAAGCAGACCAGAAATTAAAACTCAAGAAGCTTACCCGAGGACCAAGGCATCTTCGTTTTAATCTCACAAATATACCAGATGCATACAACGTAGAAGTTAGGAATCGTTTTGGGGTCTTGATGTCTGTACAAGAAGAAATGACACCTGATGAACTGGCAGTACAAGCTAGAGATATCTTGATAACTGCAGCCAAAGATTTAATTCCGACCAAGAAAAAGCAACTTAAGCCATGGATTACATCAGACACGTTATAATTAATAAAACAATGAAGGGAACTGAAACAGAAAGGAGGTGAATCCGATAACGGCAAGATGAAGTATACACCTTTAACTCGAGAAGTAAGAAAGAACACAAGAAGGACAAAAATCAATATATACAAGATTGCTGTACCAGAATAGAACAATATCATCCGAATGGAAGAGATTACGAAATGTTCAAAGAAATGAAGTTATTGACAAGAAATATTCAACCTCAATTGAATGTTATCTGTGACAAGATGGGAAATACCTTAACAGAATCTAGACAAATTCTAGAAAGATGGCAGGAATACTGCAGTGGAATGTATGATATGAATGACAGTGAGGATATGGATGAGATACATGAGCCAATGACAGCAGAGACAGAACCTGAACCCTCATTAGATGAAATTGCATGGGCAATAAAGAACTTGAAGAATGGTAAATCACCTGGATGTGATGAGATACCAGCTGAACTAATTAAAGCGGGAGGAGAAGAAAGCATACAAATCTATTACGCATTATGTAAAAAGATATGGAATATGGTATATGGCCAAAAGATTGGAAGAGAACTATCTTCATTCCAATACCAAAAAAGGGCAACCTGAAATTATGCACCAACTATAGAACTGTTGCCCTGATCAGTCATGCAAGTAAAATTCTACTAAAAATCATAATGGGAAGACTTCGTAAGAAAATGGAAGAAGAAATTAACGTGGTTCAAGCTGGATTTAGACAAGGAAGAGGAACAAGAGATCACATTCTCAACATGCGTTTAATAATAGAGAAGTGCAGAGAATTTAATGTAAACCTATTCTCATGTTTTGTGGATTATTCAAAGGCATTTGACTGTGTACAACATCAGAAACTTTGGGAAATCATGAGGAATATGGGCTTTCCATCACATGTAATACAACTCATAAGAATGCTCTATCTAGACCAACAAGCAGCGGTTAGAATAGATGGCGAGACATCAGATTGGTTTGACATCAAGCAAGGAGTCCGTCAGGGATGTGTGCTGTCCCCCTATTTGTTTAACCTGTACGCCGAAAATATAATGAGAAATGTAAGAGATGATATAAACAGGGAGCTATATGATGCCCTAAATATCGGTGGTCATGACATACCAGAGATTCGGTATGCTGATGATACAGTATTGCTATCCACAACACAGAATGGTATAGAAAACCTAATAGCCTCAACCCAATTGAATAGTGAAAATCACAACTTATATCTTAACATAGCAAAAACAAAGATAATGCATACAGATAAAACTACTATGGAGAAAGAAATATATGTTAATGAGGAAAAATTGGAGGTGGTGGAAAATTTTGAATATCTTGGGTCATTGATTACCAACAACGGTGACACAATGAAAGAAATTAAACGACGACTATCAATTGATCTTCAAAGACTAAAACAACTGAATAAATCATGGAACAGAACTATAAAAATTAGATTTTTAAGAGTATGCATCTTTCCCATTGCAACATACGCATGTGAGACCTGGACACTTACTAAACAAGCTGAACAGCGCACAATTGCCTTGGAATATAAATGTTATAGACGAGTTCTAAGAATATCTTGGGTAAAGAAAAGAACAAATGCATCCATACTTCAAGAGCTGAATATTGAAACAAAGAAAATTGAAATATTTTGGTCACTTGAAACGTCACGAAAGTTTGGAGAGAACAATAATGGAGGGGTATATGCCTGGGAAGAGAGGAAGAGGAAGGCCAAAGAGAAGATGGGTGCAGGATATGGCGGATGATCTCCAGATGGGTGTATAGGACGCGGGACATCTTGCTTGTGACCGAGAGGTTTTCCGGAAGGTTGTTATGGGAGCGAGGTTCTGCAAGGGACATGCTACCGAATGAATGAATGGGAATTATCTGGAAGAGAAAGTGACAGGGATGAGAACAGACTTATTCCACCTTATATTATGTGATCTAAAATCTGTGAAGCCCAAACACTTCACATCTCAACAGTATTACTTGCCAAGAGACTGAATACCTTTACTTTTATGAGGGCATAACAATAATTGGTGAATTATAACAATACATAATAACAATAGTGACGTAAGAATAATTTGTGTTGTGTTTTCTTACACAAGACGTCATTTCACAAAACTCCATGAAAGATTTCTTTTGTGGAATGATCGACAATGCTGAATTTGCAATTTTGTCGTGCCTTTGCGGGCTCTGTGGCGAAATGGTCAAGGATGCAATTTGCGATCCTCCATACCATGTTCGAAACACGCTGCAGGCGATTTGGGAGCAGACCGCCTTGCGTTGATGTCATACAATGGTATGAGTGGCAGTCGTTCAGAAAGCAATGACAAAATACTGAAAGTAAACTTGCCACAAGAAATCACAAACAGCCACACAATTCTGGGGTTGACTGCAACGTCGTGTAAAGAATATGCAACTAAGTTAACAACGCTAACTACCTATGAGTTTCTAGTTTTCAGTTGAATGTGATATCTTTCCCACAATATCACACTTCAGCTGAATGTGATCTCTTTCCCACAATATCACACTTCAGATGAATATGATCTCTTTCCCACAATATCACATTTCAGCTGAATGTGATCTCTTTCCCACAATATCACATTCAACTGAATGTGATCTCTTTCCCACAATATCACACTTCAGCTGAAGGCTCTACTAAGCTTGTCGCTCTGATCTGTTCTTAGATATAGAATGTATCTAGCACAAGCAATTATAGCTGGTCTGCAATTTTCATATTTGTGATTTTAATGGGTCTAAAGGTAAGAGCGTCTCCGTTGTACCAGGTATTATCCCATATTGCTCGCTCTCTTTTAGTAGGGTGACCTTTCGAAAGCGTTGCACAAAGCACAATCTCCATAGCTTCAGCGACGACCTCCAAGAGTCTCCGAGAAAATTGCACTCGTGAATCTCGAACCCACAACCCTCTTGCCATAGATTATACAAGGAGAATCCCGGTACAGTGCATGAACTCAGTTGCAAGGCAAAAACCTAAATGTGTGTGTATATCAGAATTATAGGCTATAAATATTCTTTTAGTGCAGTGGTTCTCAACCTTTTTTGGCCCATTCCCCCCTTCACCATATTTTCAGAACGCCATTCCCCCCCCCCCCCTTCCTATCAAAAATTTGGCCCGTTCCCCCCTTCACCGTATTTTCAGAACGTCATTCCCCCCCCCCCCCTTTCATATTTCCTATCTAAAAATCCCCTCACCCCTACACAGTACACGTAAAAGTGGAAGGCAAATGTAATAGCATATACTAAAACAAGTCTAGACATCCACATAAAACATGATTTGTGGGTCTACTTACTTTATAAAATGAATTTTAGAAGGACGAGACATACATAACTGTAAAGTATGAAGGCAAAAACTATGTCAAGAAATCGGTTCTTGTATTAACACGATCTTGAAATGGTCTTCATTCCCCCCCCCCCCCCCCCTGGAAACCCTGAAAATCCCCCCTGGGGGGGGGGGATTCCCCACCGGTTGAGAACCACTGTTTTAGTGGATAAGATTGATGTTTTACCTGGGAAGTGGGCTTAATTGGTCGCCTTTTTGATTTACAAATACCGATGGAATTTTGTTGCATAGTGTATTATAGATAATTTTCATTTTTAGCTTTCAATGCTGTCTGTAGAAGTCCATGAAATCTTGAGAAGATATTGCATCGATTTCCCCCTTTCTTCTAAATCTACATCGAAATATGTCACCCCTGCCTTTGGCAGAAATTTTCGACAGTCCAGAGACATGAGTGCCCTGCTCTGCTCAGCTGCAAAATTGTCCAATTAACCCGGTTGATACTCGGTCCTCAGAGCTGCGTTTGCCACAACGTGGTGTGTTTTCCATCCTCCACCTCCTGGGTGCAATTGGGTTTCCCGTTCTTTGAGTTATGAGAACATGATGACATTGCACAAGCTCTCCGGCATCTTTAGAGGATTTGTTCCCATAATGTGGTTAAACAGTGTTAAGAGTCTAGGCTAAGGCACCAGCAAACACAGTAGACATGATTTAGAACATACATCTCTTCCGTGACCAGATGCGGAGGCGAGACATGGCCTATTGATTAATTACTGAAAAAGAACATCGGGGCTTCTGAACTTAATATTACAGAAACATTCGCAGAATACAATGAATCCAGAAGAAGAAAAATACTGACATTATAAAAGGGTCAGAGCATCCAAAAAAGGTTCATTAACAGCATTCTGTTTAGGAAACTGTAATACGTGTGCAACACTGTATTACACGTCGCATTGGCTTGAAAAGAACAATAATTGAAGATATGGAGGCAGTGGTGGACCAACACAAAGGTGAGCTCAAGGACACTTGGAGTATGATAATGTCTGAGACAGGGGAATTGGTAAAAGATCGAAAGTTTTTCTAGCCGGCCAAGATGAGAGCAACGTTCTGCAATGGATTTGCAACATGAGAGGAGAAGTTCTCATTACTCTTTTAAAAATACCACACAGCCCATGCATTCAGCCAACATTAGATATGAGGATATTTTCTATTTGGGGTATAGTATACAATGGTAAACTTAACCCCGTAGCAGATATCGCCGATGGGGTGTGAAGTGTTAGGCCTTCCCATATTTTAGGTCATAATACATCAGATAGGGTGATCAAATCCCTTCCTCGGCGTCTTTCTTTCCCACATAATTTCCACAACATTCTAATAAACAGCTAATATCATGTGTTTTTTTCGCTCGCTCACTTTGAACTCAAACGTAGTCCATACACACGATTTCTAGTAGTGCTGTAATGAATTTTGCGTGTGGTTTAGCTTTCTCTATTAACAGTGTCCCTCGCCATCAAGCGAACCAACTCCGACTTCAGAGGTACTTGTAATATACGTTCCCACGTCAAGGACGAGTTGTCAACATTTCAATCCAACTTTCCGGTGTAGGGGGTTGAACCCTTTACCTCGGCATCAGATCACGGATGGTCAGTCTCAGACGAAATCCACTCAGCAAGCTTTCGCTTCGGACTTCCACGTAGTGGATTCGCTAGCCATGAGTTCCATTTCATGTTAATTAGACGTTTTTCCACCTTTGTTTGTAGGCGACCTCACTCAGCAAGCTTTCGCTTCGGACCTCCACATAATGGACTCGCTAGCCAAGATTTCCATTTCGTTTTAATGAGACGACATCCACACGGCAAGCTTTCGCTTCGGACTTTCACGTAATGGATTCGCTAGCCAAGAGTTCCATTTCGTGTTAATGAGACGTTTTTCAAACTTTGACTATGCTCACTCAATGAGCTCAAGTACAGACTTGCATCGTAACCACAGCGTGCGATGGGATGTGTTTTTTTTTTTTTTCACCTTTTGCAACGCTCACGAGGTAGGCTACATGCCGGCTGAGCACTTTACCTCCATGTAGCAGAGAGCGAGTAACGGCCAGGCCCTCTCATCCAGGGGAACTCTCATATCGCTCGGGTGAGAGCCTTCGAAAAAGTGTCTGGAACAAGCAAGTAGCAGGCTCCTCATGTCACCTCTATTTAGCAGTGGGTGAGTATCGGCCCGGCTCTCACGTCCGGGAGATATTGACTTAGAGGCGTTCAGCCATATCCCTCAGGTGAGAGCCGTAGAGTATGTGTCTGGACCAAGAATGCAGTCGCATCGTGCGCCTGATTCGGACTTTGTGTGCAATGGATTTGCTTGTCTTTGACTGTCTGTCCCCAATCAACCTGCAGAGCAGCATGTGTGTGTGTGTGTCTCTCTCTCTCTTGCTTTGGTTCCTATCCCTTGACCCGTCCGACAAGAAGCTGTGCTACTGTCGGCATAGCTCTAGGGATTGGGGGATTGCGTGGTCTCGAGGTATGGTGTCCGCCTCGAGTGCTGGAGGTCCCGGGTTCATGCCCCGGTGATGCCGGGATTTTTTCACGTGGACTTCTAGTAATAAAATTTCCCCTGGTCTCTGGGTAGTGAGATCGGACTCCTGTGTGCATTGTTGCGCACGCAAAATATCCCTTGGCAGTTGGAAATCGAAAAAGAGGAGCCTAACGGTGCTGCCCGGGCAAAATTTCGAGTTAAAAATTTACCCAAAGTATTTCAGGATCCTCGCCAGTGCTACGGAGTTCGTGCACTGAGCTGAGTTTCTCCAGACTCAGGCTTGAGTTAGGAGGAGAACGGAGCACTTATG
>JACEFZ010018964.1:0-115000 GCA_014155875.1 Cepaea nemoralis | reverse complement strand
AAGAAGAAGAAGAAGAAGAAGAAGAAGAAGAAGAAGAAGAAGAAGAAGAAGAAGAAGAAGAAGAAGAAGAAGAAGAAGAAGAAGAAGAAGAAGAAGAAGAAGAAGAAGAAGAAGAAGAAGAAGAAGAAGAATGTAATATACAAGTAAATGGGCATATTCTTAAGCAAGTGAATCGATACAGTTATCTCGGCAGTCATAACTTCTGATGGGAGATGCCTTGAAGAGATTAGAACAAGAAAATATTAATTGAAACGAGAAAAAGTGTTGAAGTGCTTTATATATATATAGAACCTATACTGTTGTATGGATGTGAAGCGTGGACAATAAGCAGTCAAGCTGAAAAACAGCTGATGGCTGTGGAAATGTGGTTTCTGGGGGAAATTCAAATAATACCATGGACAGACAGAAAAACCAATGAACAGGTCCTTTAAGAAACAAATGACGATCGTAAACTGTTTAGAGACATTAGACGTAGACAGTCTAAATTGTTTGAACATGTTATGAGAAGAAATGACTTTGAGAACTTGGTGACAACTGGCAAGATCGAAGGGAAGAGACAATGAGGAAGACCGAGAAATAAATACCTGGATAGCTTGGACGCATGGCATGGTCGAGACAGTAACACCGAGCTGAACAACGACTTTAGTGATCGAGTGAGATGGCAGAACATGACCACCCACGCTTACCGGCATGGCACATGATGGATGGATGGATGGATGTGTTTAAAAGTATTTAAGCCCCTAAAAACTATCCATATATTCATTTAATACGATATATAACTCTGCAGTATGCATCTGACGAGATGCGGCTAAATATTCCAGGCAATAAATCGTGTAACATATATTTTGTGGCTTCTGTCTTGGGCTATTCTGCATAGTGAAATTAAGAAGGTAAAGAGCAGCAAGTTAAAATGAGGAGAGTAGTGGATGGGTCAAGCCTAAGAAAATTCTTGTTCGCAAATGTATGTTGATCCAAACGATGATAAAGATTTAACTGCAAAGTTTTTCAAGTTGGGAAATGCTTGCTTGCTTGCTTGTGTTCGTTGGCTTGAGCTCCAACGTGAAGTTCTGTATGTCGGATGAAGGCATCCTGTTGTCCAACATCAGTGTGATGTCATACAGGACCTGAGGTTTGCGTGAGTATCCGTTGTCCCATGTCTGGCTTATTGGTGTGCAGACTGGTGGTTCCTCGTCGTACAGGCAGACACTCTCCGACTTTCGGAGGAATCGGCGATCCTACTGACTTTAGCCAGGACCCCGAAGGGACCTGTTGCCCTGGACGCTCGACGAAGACGCATCAACAGGTCTTGGCCAGTATATAACCCGGCCCTGGTGCCTTGGAAACACCTCTGCGTCCCACCTGAGGATAAAACATGATTTACCTTGACTATAAACGGCACTGCGATATGGAAGAAACATCAAAGATAACAGGTCAGCCCTTCTTGCTTAAACGATACCTCGACCGCCGGCAGACGCCCCCGTTGGGAAATGATTCTTCTGATAAAGATCCATAGAAATTCAACAAACTATCTGACTTGAATTTCTCTTTCAGGACATGATCTGCTTGTAAGTCAAGCAGCTCCTACTGTATGTCCTCTGTGGCTGTATCAGCTTCTGCACTAAAATGGGAACTGAGAATATTGAACTGTGGCTCTAAGTACTTATAATCTTGGACTGTCCATCCAAATTCTTTACTCATCATCATCATCATCATCATCATCATCATCGTCCACTTCTGCCGTCAAGCGTCGTTGGGAGGAAAAAATTGCGCTCAAAATGTCTTTAATGTCGTCAATCCATTTCTTCTTGGACGTCCTCTTAGTCTCGCCGCAGATGATCTTTGATGTAAGGCCAGTGATGGTAGTTGATGGTGTTGCATTCTAACGACCAAACCACTTGATCTTCTGTCTTTCAATAAATGTGGCACAAGATGTTGATCCCACAGTCTGTCTGATAATAGCATTTCTTACTCGGTCTCGGATTTTTAAGTTGGCAGCTCTCCTCGGGCATCTCATTTCGCAGGTATTGATTTTGCGAAGTTGTAATTTGGATAAAGTCCAAGTTTGAGATTGGTAGCATAGGGTGGATGTGAATATACTGTTTATTATCTGTCGTTTTGCGGCCGTCGGTATATTTGGATGTTTCAGTAAGGGTGATAGTTGATATATAAGTGCACTATTTTTTTTACATCTGATTTCGATTTCTCTGTCCAATCCGCCATCTTCTGTGATCATTCTTCTAAGATATTTGAATTCTTTAACTTGTTGCAGAGTTGTGCTATTTATCGGTATACATAGAATACCGAAATAATACTAGAGGCACGGGACACAGCCAGTACTGCCATAACTATGATGCTGAAATTAAGGCGATCAAGATAGCAACAGAGAATCACTAAATGCCAGCCATGGTACACAACCTGTGGTGATATTGACAGATGCAAAATCAGTACTCGAGGCGCTCCTGTCTGGGAAATTTCCAGTACTAATGACACTACTTTCTGAACTTAGCAGTCAGCATAAGGTCACCTTACAGTGGATACCACCACCTGGAAACGACAGAGCTGATCGATTGGCAAAGGAAGGCGCAAAAGAATAACAGCCTGATGTGCCCGTTACATAACACCAAAAGAAAAGAATGATCAAATCAGTCAGAAAGCCACCAAATCCTGCTCAAGATGACTACCACATTATGGACAGACCAGAACAAGTCATTATTCTGCGCCTCAGAACAGGACACAATAGATTACACAACCACGTGTATACAAACTTCAAGATTGGTGAATCAGCCAAGTGCACATGTGGATTGGTGTCGCAGACAGCAGAGCACATACTCCAAGACGCCCAAATTAACATGTCTAGGCAGACCTTTTGGCCTAGAGAGACGACAGATGAAGATAAACTCTTTGGACCGCTGAGTAAACTTAAAAAGACAGTTCAATTCATACAAGAGACAGCATTGCAGTTATAGAAATATTTCAAGCGAACGAAAGAAGAAGAAAAATTTAACTTTTCCATAATTTCAATGGCAAACATAAAGTCTAACTTCCACACTTTATTGACAATGTTAGTATTAAAGTCACATTTAATGTCCTGCATCTTTAGGAACATCACTATTTCTTCTCTGAGGTCCCACACTCGCCTTAACACCTTGCTGAGACTCAGCCATCGAACACTGGTGTGGTACAGGACATCGGAATGTTCAGTTTCCAAATCGTCAAGTAATTGCCTTGAATTGTTTGTTATTAAGTCCTCTTGATCTGATGAGGTTGACGACACTGACAACTGGGTCAATAACATGCTTGATATTCAAAACAGTTTACACAGACTTTCTTGATGGCTCATACAGTGAAGTGGTAATAATGTGTGGTCAGGATATTCTGCCTTAATCTTATCACTTATCAACTTTATAAGACCTACATTTTTTCCAGTCAAAGCACGAGCACCGTCAGTTGTAACACTTGCCATCTTGTTCCAAACCAACCCAGTTCTTTCAATACAGTTAGTAACAGCATTGAATATATCATGGCCTGTGGTTGTGTCTTTGAGTGACTCAACACTCAGTAACTCTTCAGTGAGTTTGAAAAAAAAAATGTTTATTCCACATGTAAATATCAATAATTGGGCAGTATCATGTACATTAGTACTCTCATCCAATGCAAGAAAATACCACAAAAATTATTTACTGCCATGTGGTGAAGTCTAACTCATGGTATAGGGAAAGAGTGTCACGTGAAAGGACGTGACACGCGTGACTTTAGGTCAGGAACTGGCACGCCGAGATGGCTACCGGAGCGAGCCCACGTGATCGCGAAGGTGACAGGGCATTCGAGCCGTGGACTTCGTTCTGTGCGGACGTACCACGAGGGCCGAAGATGGTGATGGCCAAAGATTGTGCCTACCATTTTAATAGATTGTGTAGCAGTGTTGTACATTGTGTATGGTAGCATACGTGATTGTGATAATGTTTATGTTAGAGTGTTAATTATACAGGAAAACCTACTCTGGTATCCGAGTCACATCTGTGTCTGAGTGTAGCGTTGTATTCAGTGTAAGCGGATGCAGTTGGTAGAGAATGGCAGTTTCCAATTAGCCAGATAAGGCAGAAAACTCAGATGAATACTCAAGTAATAGAGCCTGTCTCTGGGTGGGACGACGAAGCCGAGAGAGAAATAACCATGGTGGCGAATGGGACAGGAGGCGAGAAGTTATAACTAATATCCCTAGGCATCTGTTAATCCGCCTAAGTTCCACCATTTCGCACCCTGGCATTTACTTGCATCTTGAAGTTTATGCACCAAATTGTCACTTATCTTGTCAACACGTCTGACCACAGTTCTCCTTGACAAAGTAATGTTGTCAAGTTTGTTTCTTTGTTTTTTTTTTCATTATTTTTTTTTTATTTGTTCTGGACACATAATGTTTGCTGCATCTAGCAAACAACCTTGATGGACTCGCCATCGGAAAATGGCCTGTTCTGTTTTACAATTCTGTGTGACAGAGCAAGACTATTACAGCATCTTGAACTGAAGACTGTTTAGTGAAAACAGTTTGCTATTTCTCCATATTTTCTATCAATTAAAAGCATTTCCTTTCCCTCTCTTCGGTTGTTAAATTGTATCAGAAATCGGAATGTTTTGTTTGATAATGTCTTTCTAAATTGTACTCTTTGAAGACAGCGAGTGACTCTCGACACAACAAGCAAACTAATTTGATACCAACTTTTATAAAACAGTACTCAGTTGTCCATTCATCATTAAAAACACGACATTCATCTTCAATCTTATGCTTTTAGTGACACTCATTGTTATAAATTTAAAAAGGAAATGAAACAAACCCTACTTCCGGCTGTGTGTGAAAATAAAATATTCGGAAAACAAGGAGTAAACTCAGAATAAATTTCTATAGTATATAGAATATAGTGTATAGAATATATTTCAATAATATATCAAGACTACTACAACAAATTAATTAATTTGAACATTGTAAATGTGGAAATAATATATAACAGCAAAACACTTTTAAATTTAATATTTTCTTGCAAAATAAATTATTTTATTCACCGGGGAAATATCTGTTTTTTTATAAAATCATCTGTATTAAGTTTTTACGTGACGATAAATATTTCTCTGTATTAAAATCGATCAATTCACATTTTAACATTACATTACGAATGTCAAGGACTGTTTACAAAAATAGAAAATTAGACAGAAATTTTATTTAAAACAATCTTAAAACAATCATAACGGTATATGAAATTCTTTAAAATTCAACAAAGTAACTAAACAACTAAGTAACAAATTGTATTTCTAAATGCCTTCGAGGGCCGCATGTCAGTTGCCGGGCCGCTTGCGGCTGGCGTGCCGTAGTTTGCCCACCCCTGGTCTACACGGATATCTCTGTGCTAAAGGGGCAAAAGAAATGCGTAGAGGAGTTCACGTGGAAGATTAATAGAATGTGTTTAGTGCAGGAGAGTCTGGCATATGATGCCTCAATATTTAGTGTGAGAATGCAGATGGAGGAAGTTACTGCGGCGTTCCGCTTGCTGGAGGTCAAACAGCACACACTTATTGTGATTGTAACATAGACTCACAGAGCCTAACGAGAAACGTGAACACATGTATGTTTCGTGCAGAGCGGCATGCTTCAAATAAAACATCGAAGATAAAGATCATCTGTTGGATCTTTTCCCCGTTAGGAAACAAGATGGTGGGATCTGTACCCATGGGTGGGGTATTAGTGCACGAGAAGGCAGGTGTGGTAAGGGTTCTTTGGGATCATGTGTATAACTGTTGAAGAACATCGTCTGGAGAGAATGGTGCTGCAGGGAGTTGTCCTGTTATTTCCCGGAGAGGAGACTGGACTCAACAAGCACATCTTTAAACTTATTATCTGTTGGGATTATTGACTGACTTTGGTCTACACTCCTCTCTTCTGTCTTCCCTTCCATATATCTATTTCTTTCACTCTCTCTATTATTCCCTCAACACATACTCCGACAACAGTTCCTTTCAACGATAAGATAAAAGATTTATTATAAAAACTATGTCTGGTGTATGTATGGATATTGTCTATGTAGTTGGTATGTTCTTCTAGTGTGGCTGCCAGATAAGATGTTGATAGATAGTCTCCGTGGTTTCTCTCGTCTCTTCTCTCAGCTAGAGTACAGGACATGACATAGATACAGAACGGTCTCACCCTGACAGCTCCGTCTGCTTGAGTCGGTAGATATATCCGTTTTTTGTAATGAAAAAATGTTCACCACTGTATGAATGTATTTAACCCGATCACCATATGCTGTCAGCGTAAACTGAATGGTTGTTATTATCTTATAGCGTTCTTAATTCCATCCTAGGAAAACACATCGAGTTTCTATTGTTCTCTATTTTTGTCCTGTAAAAGTTCTACACTGGATAGTTCTTAATTGATATAGGCACTTTGTATGCACCTTGCAACTCTACGATACTGAGTTCATTGGGTTTTTTCTATTAGTTTAATGATCTCTATTTTCCGTTCTCTGTCCTCCTGACTTATTAATATGCCACTTCTTTTCCTTCCTTTCTTATGCACAAGTGTCGTGCGTTATTACTTTAAAGTGCTTTCTTGTGGGTTATCAACACTGGGTGATCTTGACCACAGCCATCTGTGTTATCTTTTAGTTGATAAGTCCCGCACTGGTATGGAAACCTGTGTGATATACATTTAATAATGAGATCTGTGTCTGCTTCCTCTTCTCTCCTATGTGAGTGTCTTTTCCTCCAGCCGAAATGAAAAGGCTTCCGAAAAAACCCACTCTGACATAGGATAGAAGATTCACCTAATCGTCTATACTATTCCTACTAATAGAAAGTAATGTTAAATGCACTTCACGCACATCTATATTCATATCCTAAACTATATCTAATATCTTTATACCTTATTTAGGCATCTATGTTCCTGGAATCGAAATAACACTTAGCGAATAACACACTATTATCCCCTCTTTCCATCATTAGGGACGTGTATTTCTATTCCCACTCAAGAACATATCTCCTTCAGGTCAGTTTGGAACACACACTAACTTTACACAAAGAATTGACCCTCTTTATATCGGTCATTTATGCCGCATAGTCCTTGACATTGCTGGACCCCTCACATCCAGACTGCATTATCATTGTTAGTGGAAAATTCCAGTTCTGAACCGTTTCACATCCATACTGCAATATGCTGTCCAATAATCTCTCTGCTTTAGTCGCAAACCAATTTTTCCATTCGACCGTTTACCTGTGCAGTTAGCCTCCTTCTGGGTCTTGACCTAGAAACACATGCGCCTGGTCACTCCTTTGTTGGTTAACCCTTCTCCTACCTGGTTAGTCGGTGTATACAGTCGTCCATCTGGGAATCGTTAACTCTTCAGTTTTCACTACAGAGGCCCCTCTTAAGAGATTAGACCGCGTCGAATCTTTCTCACTGTAGGTTTGATTCCCATGATCCACAATCCTAGTCTTCTTCCTCCGGAGCTGGATGTCTGGATATCAAATCCGCTCCTACATTCTCCTTACCAAGGATGTATTCCATTGTGAAGTCCAGTTGCAGCAACAACGTCCATCACATCCACCGTGCGTTGAGCTTCTGCTAAGTCGCTATTAACATCACGTGTTGATGATATGATTGGATCCTCACATGGCTCATCTCATTATCCAGTAGGCGCTCTAATTGACACCCTACTATACTACTCACGACTGAAACTAGTGTTGGCTCCTCGCTCCTGTACGTCTGGTCGACCTACTTTCGACTTGCGTCAGCGACGGCTCACAATACAAACGGATTGTCCCATCCTGATTGTAACACTGCTTCCATGTCCTCTTGGTTTCCCCCGGCTTTTCCTCTGGGGATGTTCCGCCTCGTCCTCGTCGGACCGAGTCGTCTTTCCCAAACCTCCTGGACTTTTGCTTCCAGGACCATCTTGGGCGATATTGTATCTGGTCAGCCAATCTTCGGTTGGAGTCCTGGGTAATTCTCGCTTTTCCCGACGTTACCCACCCCTTCTGAACTTGGTTACCTGTGAAACTTTCACTCTTGTCCTTTCCCTGACTTGTGATTTCCCTCCTCCTGTCGTTGGGTAAATCTGACCTATCACGTACTGTCCCATAGGCCCTCCTATGTTGTACTGGCGATCTCTGGTCTTCGTCTGGACTGGTAACCTTTGTCCCAATGGCTGCCATCACCATAAAGTGCGAAGCTTTGCTCCCGGATCTCTCTTCATATTTCCTAATGAGATGTCTAGGGAGATTTTTCTTCTCTTCCCCGATCCGTATTTTGTAGATGTTCTTGGACACCACCTTTTCCACAGGATAAGGTCCTTTCCATCCTACTTGGAGTATATTGGTCTCTGCTGGACTCCACACTTCCACTTTGTCTTCCACTTTAAGAGCTAGTTTCCTCTTAATTCGCTTGTTGGGTGGTGCTTTCTGGCACTCCGAACAAGACTTCACCCACCGGCGTACATCTCCGGTCATTCCTGGCCAGCAATAATGGCCGGATATTTGCTGCAAGGTCTCTCTGACACCCATATGTCGATTCTCGCCTATGATGTGTCCACTCTGAAGAATGTGAGGACGGTGGGTCTCTGGAACCACCCACTGCTCATGCAGGTTATCTCCCCTCCCAGCTCTCCGATAGAGTAGTTGATTCTTCAGAAAGTACTGTCCCCGTTCTGGTGGCTCAGCACTTCTTTGCAGCTTCCTGTAGCAAGGATGCAACGTAGTATCCTTCCTCTGGGCAGTATGCAATTCTCCTATCCCTGAGTTGTCGCATAGTGTCTCTGCCTCTTTTTCCTTCCCTTGAGATCCACTGACTACTGTTCCCTTTTGGGCTGGCTGTTTGGGCATCCCCAAAAAGACATATTTCGTGCCAATGATCATTGGAAATAAGGAGTCAGATAATACAGCAGCTGGAATAATGCCCGTGACGTACCTGGATTTAATCTCCACCTTGGCGATTGGCAGCGTCATGGTAACAGCACTCCTCATTGCCGGCTGTATTTCTATGGTCTCCCCTGTAAATTGGTCTGGGCTTACCAAGCTGGCGTCCACCACCGCTTCCCCATCCAAACCGGTATCGTAGAGACAAGCAACCTGCTGGCCATTGACTTCAATAAGTTCAACCACAGGTGGTCTCTCTTGGTCCTGAGTGTCTTTCATCTCCTTGACCGTTTCCTTGCCTTCCTCTTTTGATTCCTCGAGGTTGGTTATGCAATTGGCGTGTTTGGCCTTGCATCTGCAGTCCACAGTATTATGTGTTGTCGACTGGCAGTGAGTGCACTCTGTTCCCTTCCTAGGTTTCCCTGTGTCCTTTTTGTTCCTTTCTCCTTCGCCGACCTCAGCCTTGTCTGTGATCACCGATGTAGGAATCACTTTGCATGCTGCGAAGTAAGAACTTTTAGGTTTCGATCTGCAGTCTTTGGTGTTGTGGGAGGCCGCCTTACAAAATGAACACCACTTTTCAGACCACTGTCGTTTCGCTTGAGAATTCGAGGTGCTCTGGTTTCCTACCTTCACCTTCTCTGAACTCTCCTCTGTGTGCTTTATATAAGGTTCCCCTTTTTCTCCTTCCCAGTTTTTAGGTTTCTTTTTCTCTGGTTTCTCCTGACCTTTGGTTTGTGTACTTAGTTCCTCAGTTTCACCATGTACTTCCACGAATCGTTCCGCCAGCTTATTCACAACATCAATCCGTTCCGCCCCTTGTTCTCCCTAAGAAGGTTCTGAGAGGTTTCGACATTTGCTTTCGCATTTGGTCTACCACCATCATCTCTTCGAGACTCTCATAATCCCTCGTGAATTCTGCCAAGTCCATCCATTTCTGGAGATAGGATTTCAGCCTCAGACTGTAGGCGGCGAATAGTTCTCCCGGCTCTCGTCTAGACGATCTAAACTTCTTCCTATACGTTTGTGCGGTTATGTCAAAATGTTTCATCAAAGCGGCTTTTAATTCCTGGTAATTATTTTCCTGTCCTGGTGGTAAGCGTGTGTACACGTCAAATCCCGAACCGATTAAACCCTGGGATAGTTTAAGAGCCCATCTGCTCCGATCCAGCCCCATAGCGACTGACATTGCTTCGAAACGAGATGCGTACTGGTCAAAGCGTTCCTTAGACTGATCGTAGACAGCTAAGGGAAACTTCATGGCATGGTAACCATGTCCACTCATATGGGTTGCACCAGGTGAAGAAGAATTTCCTTCCACTCCATCTATTTCTCCCTTAGTTTGTGTCTTGAGCTCCAGTTCTCGCATGCGGTATTCATGTTCCCTTATCTTGTGGGCTTCTTCTGCTTCCAACTGGGTCTTCCGCTCCTCTCTTTCCGCTTGACGAAGTTCTCGCTCTCTTTCTTGTATGTAATCCGTTAGCTCGGAACCAGCTAAACCAATTGCCTCCCCGTTGGCCCTCAGTTCGGCTGTAGTTACTTTAGGAGTTGCCATAGTTACAGCAGATAAGTCAGCACGTTGACGTAAAGACACCTCAAGGCAGTAAAGAATACTCACTATAAACAGATAATCTACCTAGAACCTATATCATTTATCTATATCTATTAATTATTATAAATCTCCAACACCACACAGTACATCACAACCACTCTCTCATCCACAAGAGGAGATATAGGATAAAGACTTATGTAGACGTGTGACCGTGTGACTAGGTATGTAATGTGTCTTACCACCTATCCACATTCACTCTGTCTGGAACTTTCTCACTGCAAAGTCACCAGCATTAATGAAATGTTTCTACCATAAATGTAATGGCACCATATATCCAATGGACGTCCTTCCATTAAAAGTCATCAATGTATACTTATATTTATTCCAATCAGTATGTCCCAACATGTAGGTACTCCGCTATGCCTGTGCCAATATGCAAGTACCCCTTTATGCATCTGCCATGTTATGCATTCAGGTCATATGGGTATCCTGTATGTACGTATCCCGCTCGCTCCACCAATTATGTCCTGTTATTTCCCGGAGAGGAGACTGGACTCAACAAGCACATCTTTAAACTTATTATCTGTTGGGATTATTGACTGACTTTGGTCTACACTCCTCTCTTCTGTCTTCCCTTCCATATATCTATTTCTTTCTCTCTCTCTATTATTCCCTCAACACATACTCCGACAACAGTTCCTTTCAACGATAAGATAAAAGATTTATTAATAAAAACTATGTCTGGTGTATGTATGGATATTGTCTATGTAGTTGGTATGTTCTTCTAGTGTGGCTGCCAGATAAGATGTTGATAGATAGTCTCCGTGGTTTCTCTCGTCTCTTCTCTCAGCTAGAGTACAGGACATGACATAGATACAGAACGGTCTCACCCTGACAGCTCCGTCTGCTTGAGTCGGTAGATATATCCGTTTTTTGTAATGAAAAAATGTTCACCACTGTATGAATGTATTTAACCCGATCACCATATGCTGTCAGCGTAAACTGAATGGTTGTTATTATCTTATAGCGTTCTTAATTCCATCCTAGAAAACACATCGAGTTTCTATTGTTCTCTATTTTTGTCCTGTAAAAGTTCTACACTGGATAGTTCTTAATTGATATAGGCACTTTGTATGCACCTTGCAACTCTACGATACTGAGTTCATTGGGTTTTTTCTATTAGTTTAAATGATCTCTATTTTCCGTTCTCTGTCCTCCTGACTTATTAATATGCCACTTCTTTTCCTTCCTTTCTTATGCACAAGTGTCGTGCGTTATTACTTTAAAGTGCTTTCTTGTGGGTTATCAACACTGGGTGATCTTGACCACAGCCATCTGTGTAATCTCTTAGTTGATAAGTCCCGCACTGGTATGGAAACCTGTGTGATATACATTTAATAATGAGATCTGTGTCTGCTTCCTCTTCTCTCCTATGTGAGTGTCTTTTCCTCCAGCCGAAATGAAAAGGCTTCCGAAAAAACCCACTCTGACATAGGATAGAAGATTCACCTAATCGTCTATACTATTCCTACTAATAGAAAGTAATGTTAAATGCACTTCACGCACATCTATATTCATATCCTAAACTATATCTAATATCTTTATACCTTATTTAGGCATCTATGTTCCTGGAATCGAAATAACACTTAGCGAATAACACACTATTATCCCCTCTTTCCATCATTAGGGACGTGTATTTCTATTCCCACTCAAGAACATATCTCCTTCAGGTCAGTTTGGAACACACACTAACTTTACACAAAGAATTGACCCTCTTTATATCGGTCATTTATGCCGCATAGTCCTTGACATTGCTGGACCCCTCACATCCAGACTGCATTATCATTGTTAGTGGAAAATTCCAGTTCTGAACCGTTTCACATCCATACTGCAATATGCTGTCCAATAATCTCTCTGCTTTAGTCGCAAATCAATTTTTCCATTCGACCGTTTACCTGTGCAGTTAGCCTCCTTCTGGGTCTTGACCTAGAAACACATGCGCCTGGTCACTCCTTTGTTGGTTAACCCTTCTCCTACCTGGTTAGTCGGTGTATACAGTCGTCCATCTGGGAATCGTTAACTCTTCAGTTTTTCACTACAGGAGTGAAGAGGGGAATTGGTAGACCAGTGGTTCTCAACCGGTGTGGCATTCCCAATACCCACCCCAGGGTAGGGGTGGGATTAGGGTTCCCAAGGGAGGTTGGATTACGACCACGGATTGGCGGACTCAAACTGGCTTCAGGACCACACAAAACGCGATCATCCTCCTTTCTTGACTTATGTGTGAACAGTTGTGTCTCCGATCTGAGGAGATTAAGCGTACTCGTGATGTTAAATTCTCCGATTATTTCAAGATCACGGTGATACAAGAACCGATTACTTGATCTTGTTTTTACCTCCATTCTTTACGGCTCTGTACTTCTCACCCTTCTGAAATTCGTTTTATAACGTAAGTAGACACGCAAATCACGTGTTATGTACACGTCTAGACTTGTTCTAGTAAATGTTATTAAATTTAGCTTCCATTCTTACGTATACTGTGTAGGGGCAAAGGGGGAGGGGTATAGGGAGGAAATACGAAAGGGGGGAAGGGAATGACATTCTGAACATATGGTGAAGGGGTGCATGGGCCAATAAAGGTTGAGAACCACTGGCCTAGATGATAGAAATGAGAGAGGTGACAGATTAATAGGCGAAGTGAGCAGGACAAAACCTGGTCTGGTACACCCATGGCCTGCTTGCACCTGTTTTCGCGTTGGCGAAAGGCCGTGCAAGTTTATGGTGTTTAAGTTGACAAATATTATGTTTAGAGGAAATGTCATTTGTGATTGTTTGTAAATTTAATGCATTTATTCATTTTGAACAAATAGTTCTCTTCTCCCCTCTCTCTCTCTCTCTCTCTCTCTCTCTCTCTCTCTCTCTCTCTCTCTCTCTCTCTCTCTCTCTCTCTCTCTCTCTCTCTCTCTCTCTCTCTCTCTCTCTCTCTCTCTCTCTCTCTCTCTCCACCAAGACACCACCAATCATTATACATACAGTCGCAACCTGTTTGAACACTACCTCAGGACAGACTACATTCCCCATAAAAATATTTTTTTTAAAAAACAACAACAGCAACAACAACAAAGACAATAATAATGGTAAATTATCTCGAACGACAACTAGCCAAAAAAGAAAAAACATTCCCATATGTTTGGCACGCTACACCTTCCTTGGGTATTTATAGGGTATAGTTAAACATTGTCTCAATGAGTCATTGCTTATTTTTCATGCGTTTTGATGCTTATTGTACTTTTGCTGTCAAAGATTTGCTTCATAAGAAATGTTGAATGAACGAATGTATGAGAGGAAGTAGAGAAGAACGGCAGAATGTTAGGCGGGCCTGCGTGCCCAATTCTTAACCCTTTGAAAATAAAGATTTTCGTTCGTTCGTTTGTTCGTTCGTTCGTTCTCTCTCTCTCTCTCTCTCTCTCTCTCTCTCTCTCTCTCTCTCTCTCTCTCTCTCTCTCTCTCTCTCTCTCTCTCTCTCTCTCTCTCTCTCTCTCTGCCAAATGGTGCATTACTTTCTGACCATCCCCCCTATTTCTTTAAAATAAATATCTCCTATAATAATACATCATACATTTCAACTCGCATGCGTTTCCCAAGTTGCTTAGGGCATATTTAAAATATCATGCAAACATGATTAATACTATAGTAATGCCTTGATCGATCGCAATACTTATTAATAATTCTGTTCAAGCATCTCATCTCATCTCATCAGGTTCCTCTGGTATCTTGTGGTGTCGAGGTGAAGTGGAGAGTGTCCGCTGATGGGCTTCATGAATCGATATTCCCATGGAGCTCATAAGCGGACACTCTCCTGCTGTTTATAATATCCTTTTCCCAGATTGTTTTTTTTTTTTTTAAAGTTGCATATCCCTTACAGGGCGTTGCAGTCAACATCAGCATTTTACTGCCGTTGTTGATGTCTTGGCAAGTTTTTACGTTCAGTAGATTGCCTTTGCTTTCTGAACGACCGGCGCCCATACCAACACGTTAAAACCAGCGCGACACGGTCTGCAATTACCAGATAACTAACTTAAAAGCACAGATAAGTAATGAATAGGGGACATAATCATCTACAGGGTGTCCGTAAAGTCTGAACACATATGATAATTGGATATTTTTCATTCAATTCAAATAAAATACAAAATTCAACATTATTAACAGATGTTTTGAATCAACAGATTAAACTTGGCGTTGTCAAAAGGAAGAAATAGTTGAGCTGGTTCTGTTTCTGGGGCATGCTAAAGGAGAAAGTTTACTCAGCAAAAATCACAGATCCAACACACTTGACTCAACGAATAAGAGTGAATGTACCAAAATTGAAGGCAATGTGGATTTATTGCATCGAGTTCGCGAAAATTGTGTGGAACGCATCGACATTTTCATTGCAAATCATGGAAATCACGTTGAAGATGTTACTTGAATAAAAGGTTGTATTTTAACCCATGTGTCCAGAGGAATTTTATAATAACATAGAATCTGCCTTAAAGAAATGTAAACATTGAGAAATAAACATCATAATAGGAGACTTCAATGCAAGGGTAGGAAATCAAGGTGATTGATGCACAATAGGAAACTATGGTTTAGGAGAGAGAAATGAAAGAGGTTACAGACTCGTAGAGTGGGCAAAAGAACAGGAAATGATTGTATGAAACACCTGGTTTAAGCAACACCCTAGAAGATTATGGACATGGAAGAGTCCTGATAGCAGGATCAGAAACCAGATTGACTACATTCTGATTAGCAGAAGATTTAGAAACGCTCTAACAATAGCAAAAACAGTTCACAGTGCTGATTGTTATAGTGACCACAGATTACTCACAGGAACATTGAGGATAAATGTGAAGAAAGTCAAGTATATAACAGGAAACACTAAATATGATTTGTGTACATTGAGTAATGACAAGGAAATACAAAACTATTTCAACATAGAAGTACAGAACAGATTTGATATATTGTCTGATCTAGAGATATTATTCCAGGATGTGAATGATCAATGGGAAATGTTGAAGAATTCAAACAGTTTGGCTGCAGAAACAACTATTCCAAAATTAAAGAAGGTGGGTCGTAAGAAATGGGTGACTGAAGACATTTTACACCTGATGGAAACAAGAAGACTGAACAAAAATAATTTTGCCAAATATGAAGAAATTCACAGACATGTCAGAATATTATGTAAGGAGGCAAAAGAAGCATGGCTTGAGGAAAAGTGCTTAGAAATAGAAAAACAACACAAAAGACAAAATACCAAATTAGTGCACAAAAGAATTCAGGAACTTACTAATAAAAAAAAGTACATCAACAGGCAGTCTAAACACTAAAGATGGCAAAATCATAATAGAAAAAGATCAGATTCTACATGTATGGACAGATTATGTGAACAACCTTTATAATGATAATAGAGAGGAACAGTATGATATTAGATTTAATAATGAAGGTTCGAAATGTTCTTAAGCATATGAAAGCTGGCAAGACTCCCGGTGCAGATAACATCACAACAGAAATGATTAAAGCTTTAGAAGAATTTGGACCAGAGCAAGTCACCAGACTGCTGAACACATTATATGATACTGGTGATATACCTTCTGAATTATGTAACTCTGTATGTATTGCAATCCCAAAGAAATCAGGAGCCTTGGAATGTGATCAACATAGAACAATTAGTATAATGAGTCACATCGCAAAGATTTTGCTACGAATTATCATGCAAAGAGTGAGGAAGAAAATACAACCAGAAATAGGGGAAGAACAATGTGGGTTTGTAGAAGGAAAGGGTACAGTAAATGCTGCGTATATTCTGCGAACAGTTATTGAACGTGCTATAGAAGTAAACAAGGATATACATCATTGCTTTATTGACTACACAAAGGCTTTTGATAGAGTTAGACATGTCAACATGGTGGATATGCTTGCAGACCTACAAATTGATGGGATAGACATTAGACTTATAAAAAACATATATTGGAAACAACAAGCTGCCATAAGGATTGATAATGAAGTGGGACAATATCAACCTATTAAGAGAGGTGTTAGGCACAGATGTGTAATGTCTCCAGATCTTTTTTCTCTATACAGTGAAAATATTTTCATAAATGTAGAATATATAAATAGAATCAGCATTGGAGGACGAAACATCAATAACATTAGATATGTAGTTGATACAGTATTGATTGCAGACAATGCACAGGATCTGCAACAATTGGTTGACGCGGTTGTTGCACACAGTGAGCAGCTGAGGTTGGAATTAAATTGTATAAAGACAGGTTATGCTCGTCACTAGGAAGAACGAAGTACCACAATGTAATATACAAGTAAATGGGAATATTCTTCAAGGCGTGAATCGGTACAATTATCTCGGAACAGTCATTACATCTGATGGGAGATGCCTCGATTAGATTAGAACAAGAATTGCCATGGTGAAAGTAGCCTTTAGCAAGATGAAAAACATTCTGACCAATAAAAAGATGTCAATTGAAACGAGAAAAAGAGTGTTGAGGGGATACATAGAGCCTGTTCTTTTGTATGGATGTGAAACTTGGACAATGTGCAGTCAAGCTGAAAAACATCTGATAGCTTTGGAAATGTGGTTTCTGAGGAAAATGCACAGAATACCATGGACAGATAAAAAAAAAAACAATGACCAAGTAGTACTGCAAGAGAAAACTGACAAGACCCCAGGTTCGGACAGCATCACAACAGAAATGATTAATGGTTTAAAAGAATATGTAATAGATAAAGCTACCAGAATGCTGAATACATTATACTGGAGATATACCTCATGAATTATATGAATTATGTTATTCTGTATTTATTGCAATCCCAAAGAAATCAGGAGCCCTGGAATGCGATCACATCGAACAATTAGTATAATGAGTCACATCACGAAGATTTTGCTAAGAATTATTATGCAAAGTATTAGGAAGAAAATACAACCTGAAATAGGAGAAGAACAATGTGAGTTTGTAGAAGGCAAGGGCACAGTAAATGCTGTGTATATACTGAGAACTGTAGGTGAACGTTCTATAGAAGTAAACAAAGATCTACACCTTTACTTTATTTACTACACAAAGGCTTTCGATAAAGTGAGACATGTCGACATGATAAGGATGCTTGAAGATCTACAATTGATGGGAAAGACCTTAGACGTGTAAAAACATATATTTGAAACAATAAGCTGCCATAAGAGTTGATAATAAAGTAGTTCAATATCAGCCTATTAATTAGTTTAGTTTAGTTTAGTCGTCTGGTCAACATCACGGCACACGGTTTAATCCATAAGTGCTCCGTTTTCCTCCTAACTCATACCTGAGTCTGGAGAAACTCAGCTCAATGCACGAACTCCGTTGCATCGGCGAGGATCCTGAAATACTTTGGGTAGATTTTTAATTCGAAATGTTGCCCGGGCAGCGCCGTTAGGCTACTCTTTTTCGATTTCCAACTGCCAAGGGATTTTTTACGTGCGCAACAATACACACGGGCTTCCGATCTCACTATCCAGAGACCAGGGGAAATTTTAATACTGGAAGTCCAGGTGGATTTTTAAAATAAATCCCGGTCCTCACCGGGGCCTGAACCCGGGTCCTCCAGCACTCGAGGCGGACACCATACCTCTAGACCACTCATCCCCTCTGCACAGTTCGAGGCGACTGCACTAGCAGATGGCCTTAATTCCTCAGCCTCAAAGACACCCCTGCCATACTATAATAATGCCCGCTGGTCTCACATATACATAAACTTGTTAATTTTCAGTCTTCTAATTTCTTTGTTAATGTTTGGTATAAACTGTCAACTATCACTGTTGCTTACTGCCAATATAGCACCTTGCGGCGTATGGCAGGGGTGTCTTTGAGGCTGAGGAACTAATTAAGGCCATCTGCTAGTGCAGTCGCCTCGAACTGTGCAGAGGGGATGAGTGGTCTCGAGGTATGGTGTCCGTCTCGAGAGCCTATTAAGAGAAGTGTGAGACAGGGATGTAGTGTCTCCAAATCTGTTTTCCCTGTACAGTGAACATATTTTCAGAAATATAGAAGATATGGAAGGAATAATCATTGGGGGACGATACATCAATAACATTAGATATGCAGATGATACAGTCTTGATTGCAGACAATGAACAGGACCTGCAACATTTAGTCGATGCGGTTGTTGCACACAGTGAACAACTAGGGTTAGAACTGAATTGTAAGAAGACACAGATTATGGCCGTCACTGGGAAGAAGGAAATACCACAGTGTAATATACAAGTAAATGGGCATATTCTTAAACAAGTGAATCGGTACAGTTATCTCGGAACAGTCGTAATATCAGATGTGAGATGCCTTAAAGAGATTAGAACTAGAATTGCCATTGCGAAAGTAGCCTTTTTCAAGATGAAAAACATACTGACCAATAAAATGATATCAGTTGAAACGAGAAAAAGAGTGTTGAAGAGCAACATAGAACCTGTACTTTTGTATGGATGTGAAGCGTGGACAATGAGCAGACAAGCTGAAAAACATCTAATGGCTGTGGAAATGTGGTTTCTGAGGAAAATGCAAAGAATATCATGGACAGATAAAAAAAAACAATGACCACGTACTGCAAGAGACAAATGAAAATCGTAAATTGATTAGAGAAATTAGACGTAGACAGTCACAATTTTTTGGACATGTTATGAGAAGAAATGGATTGGAGAACTTATAGTGTCAACTGGCAAGATCGAAGGGAACAGACCGAGAGGAAAATACCTGGATGGCTTGGCCACATGGCATGGACGAGACAGTAACACTGAGCTGATCCACGATTCTGGTGATCGAGTGAAATGGTGAGTCATGACCGCCCACGCTTTCCGGCATGGCACATGAATTATTGTCCAGATCTTACGGACACCCTGTAATATTATTGCAAGGGAGATTACTAGAATTTTAACAACGAAATCATAAATCAGATATAATATTATTAATTAACTTACAAATATCTATGATATTCTCTTAGAAATAAAACAAACAACGTAGAAGTCAAATATTGTCATCTCAAGAAAACTTCTTTTAGAAATCTTACAGAAAATTATGTGAATCTTTACGTACTTACATTTTATAATCAACTTTAAAGTTCTACATTTAGTTTTGAATTCGTAATTGTATTCTTTTCATGACATCCAAACAAGATTACTGAAAAGAAACATTTTTAGTGGCCTCCTAGGGCCATACACAATTTAAAAACTAGAGGTACGGCTGGCCCAGAGGCTAGAATGCTGGATTTTCCTTCGGGAGACACGGGTGTGAATCCTCGGTAAGGTGTGGGATTTTTTTTTCTGTCGGGGGCAAAAAGAAAATCCTCACCTGCACAGTTCGAGGCGACTACACTAGAAGACGGCCTTAATTCCTCAGCCACAAAGACACCCCTGCCATTCGCCGCAAAGTGCTATATTGGCAGTAAATAACAGTGATAGTTGACAGTTTATACCAAACTTTGGTAACATTAACACAGAAATTAGAAGACTGAAAATTAACATGTTTATGCACATGCGAGAACAGAGGGCATTATTATAGAAAACAGAAATACCACCATAAAGACAATATTTTGCCTAATGAAAACGTATGTATATTCTGTTCTTGAAGATGGAGGTTCAGAATGCTCTTAATCATATGAAAACTGACAAGACCCCCGGTTCAGACAGCATCACAACAGAAATGATTAATGATTTAGAAGAATATGGAATAGATAAAGTTACCAGAATGCTGAATACAATATATTATACTGGAGATATACCTCATGAATTATGTGAATTATGTTATTCTGTATTTATTGCAATCCCAAAGAAATCAGGAGCCCTGGGATGCGATCAACATCGAACAACTAGTATAATGAGTCACATCACGAAGATTTTGCTAAGAATTATTATGCAAAATATTAGGAAGAAAATACAACCTGAAATAGGAGAAGAACAATGTGGGTTTGTAGAAGGCAAGGGTATAGCAAATGCTGTGTATATACTGAGAACTGTAGTTGGAAGTTTTATAGAAGTAAACAAAGATCTACACTTTTACTTTATTTACTATACAAAGGCTTTCGATAAAGTGAGACATGTCGACATGATAAGGATGCTTGAAGATCTACAATTGATGGGAAAGACCTTAGACGTGTAAAACACATATATTTGAAACAACAAGCTGCCATAAGAGTTGATAATAAAGTAGTTCAATATCAGCCTATTAAGAGAGGTGTGAGACAGGGATGTGTAGTGTCTCCAAATCTGTTTTTCCTGTACAGTGAACATATTTTCAGAAATATAGAAGATATGGAAGGAATCATCATTGATACATCAATAACATTAGACATGCAGATGATACAGTCTTGATTGCAGACAATGAACAGGACCTGCAACATTTAGTAGATGCGGTTGTTGCACACAGTGAACAACTAGGGTTAGAATTGAATTGTAAGAAGACACAGATTATGGCATTCACTGGGAAGAAGGAAATACCACAGTGTAATATACAAGTTCTTCTTCTTCTTTCGTTCGCTTGAAATATGTCTATAAGTGCAATGCTGTCTCTTGTATGAATTGAACTGTCTTTTTCAGTAATATAAAAGTAAATGGGCATATTCTTAAACAAGTAGATCGGTACAGTTATCTCGGAACAGTCGTAATATAAGATGTGAGATGCCTTGAAGAGATTAGAACTAGAATTGCCATTGCGAAGGTAGCTTTTTTCAAGATGAAAAACATTCTGACCAATAAAAAGATGTCAATTGAAACGAGAAAATGAGTGTTGAGGGGATACATAGAGCCTGTTCTTTTGTATGGATGTGAAACTTGGACAATGTGCAGTCAAAGCTGAAAAACATCTGATGGCTGCAGAAATGTGGTTTCTGAGGAAAATGCAAAGAATACCATGGACAGATAGAAAAACCAATGACCAAGTACTGCAAGAGACAAATGAAAATCGTAAATTGATTAGAGAAATTAGACGTAGACAGTCAAGATTTTTTGGACATGTTATGAGAAGAAATGGATTGGAGAACTTAGTGTCAACTGGCAAGATCGAAGGGAACAGACCAAGATGAAGACCGAGAGAAAAATACCTGGATGGCTTAGACACATGGCATGGACGAGACAGTAACACTGAGCTGATCCACGACTCTGGTGATCGAGTGAAATGATGAGTCATGACCGCCCACGCTTTCCGGCATGGCACATGATTGATTGTCCAGAACTTACGGACACCCTGTAATAATATTGCAAGGGAGATTACTAGAATTTTAACAACGAAATCATAAATCAGCTATAATATTATTAAATAACTTACAAATATCTCTGATATTCTCGTAGAAATAATACAAACAAGGTTGAAGTCAAATATTGTAATCTCAAGAAAACTTCTTTCAGAAACCTTACAGAAAATTATGTGAATCTTTACGTACTTACATTTTATAATCAACTTTAAAGTTCTACATTTAGTTTTGAATTCGTAATTGTATTCTTTTCATGACAGGGTATCCAACATTTCTAAAAAGAAAATATTTTTAGTGGCCTCCTAGGGCCATACACAATTTAAAAACTAGAGGTGCGGCTGGCCCTGAGGCTAGCCAGAAAGCTGGATTTTCCTTCGGGAGACACGGATTTGAATCCTCGGTAAGGTGTGTGATATTTTTTTTTTCTGTCGGGGGCAAAAAGAAAATCCTAACCTGCACAGTTCGAGGCGACTGCACTAGCAGATGGCCTTAATTCCTCAGCCTCATTACCATAGTCTGGTAAGAATGAGGCAGCGAGGTGTGACGAGGGGATCTGGCCGACGATCGATGCTCAGAGGAAAGGTGAGACGGACATATAATCAGATTGCTACTGGAACTATTAGTGTTGGAACTCTTCGCTGGCTGCTGAGGATGGGGACGGAGCACTTAATAGAATGTCCCAAATGCTGTGATGTCGGTTCCTAAATCAATGAATCAATCAATCAATCAATTCCTCAGCCTCAAAGACACTCCTGCCATACGCCGCAGGGTGCTATATTGGCAGTAAGTAACAGTGATAGGTTACAGTTTATACCAAACATTAACAAACACAGAAGACTGAAAATTAACATGCTTATGTACATGTGAGACCAGAGGACATTATTATAGAAAACAGAAATACCACCATAAAGACTCTCACGAAGTTCTTTATGATAAGTTCGTGATATGGTCATTGTCTAGGTAACGATGCTCCTGGTGTGTCAATTGAGCTATCTAACTGTCTCACAATGCAACTCACCCCAGTAATACACATCCATCAGTCATTACACAAGATTGAGTTGGCGCACATAATCCTTTAATACAGAAAGAACACGGACAAACGGAACATCCTTATATATCCAGAAACAATATAATCCATAGAATATAAATATCCTCCTCACAATTTAACACGTATACATCACTGTCTTCTCACGCCTGCTTCATATCACATCCACCAGACAGGTAATCCAGCTCATATCCACAGCTGGACCTCACACATCACAACCCACACACTGGGTCTAGTCTCCGCTAGCTATCCAAACCCACTTTGGGTTCAGGCCTCCACTCACTATAAACCCACTCTGGGTTCAGGCCTCCATTCACAACTGGGAGAACAACACAACAAAAGATCTGACCGCAGTCAGTCTAAACTCCCACGTATTAGCCCACCGATCCGCTCGGCGCTAAAACATCAACTCCTCTCAAGTCCTCTGACTTCACCCAGAACTAAACTCTCTCTCCCCATCCATCCACCCTGGGGTCTGCACTCACCCTCACCATTATTTCTCATGGCTGGTTGTTTTTCTCGTAGTCTCCCTACTGGGGTCACTCACCTTACTGTCTCTAACTTTCCTCTATTATTTCTCATACCCGGTCACTTGTTTATGTACTAGCACGGTCATTCTCCTTAATGTAATGACCCCAGGCATGTGTCACTACTCCACCCTCAAAAGAAAACATCGTTTTCAAATGTTGGGAGACTAATACTTATCAAATATGTGACCCAGACACATTCCCTGTGTAGTCGTAAGTATAAATCCAACTTACTCTAGCTACCACCCTAAATAATACATCAGATGCTCATAGTACACTCCCATATTCCCCACACATCAATACAACCAACTTTACATCTTGTGTACCAATACATGACTAGTATCTCACATAATAATAATAATAATAATAAACATATCATAGGGAACATAATGTCTGTGTACTTGCAAGTCTATTAACATCCTCAAGAAGACACAACCTATTTGTATACCGACCCTGTATCAGGTGGTTCTTTTCTTGCCTCAAACCTCCACCTATTTCTGTCGATGATGTGTCTACCCTTCCTGTACCCCTGCCTCATGTTTCCTATATCTTTAAAACATCTGTTTGCTAATACTGGTTCAGTGATGTCGTTAACACTCTTTTGAACTTCCTTAACTTTGCAATCTACATATTGTACCGTTACACTGGAGTCTCTGTTTCGTCTGACCTCTTTATTAAATCCTGGCCAGTATACCTGGCATCCTGCTCTATGCTGCTTCCGCCTTACTCCTATGTGCCCTGCACTTGCCGTATCCTGAGCTGTTCTAGTATATTGGTCTCTATGTGTTAACGGTAATACTACTTGCCCACATGCAGGTCCGCCATCTGAAAACCTACAAGTGAGACCATTGTTCTTTCTTTCAAAGCACCATCTACCCTTCTTTGATTGCCTATGTCTCACTTTACCACACCCTTGTAAACATTTGTCGAGAGTAGTATCTTGTCTCTGGGAGTAACTAACGCTATGTTTGAGATCCATTCTCACCTGCTCAGCTGTACTATCCTTGCCCTGAGTGTTTCCTTCAAATGCCTCCTCTTGTTCAGCTATACTCTCTAATTTAGGTTTTCTTATGGTAACTACCTCGTTACTACTTAAACTATGTTTCTGATCCCAATAAACTACTTCTTATTCTGTACAATCTTTAACTCCTGGCACGTTTCCGATGATCAAATCTGCCACTGGTGAGTCTAGAACACACGCTACCACTCTTCCTGTGATATATGGTGTTTTTACTGCTATCACGGCTAATGGGTAGAATTCTACTGTCCCATTAAATGTAATGCACCTGATCTTTTCCCCTGTGTACTCCGAGGGGTTCACTAAACTTTTTCTAACTCCGATAGACGTACACCCGGAATCTCTAATTGTTAATGCTGGCCTATCATTAACGAAACCATGGTGCATCTTCATGCTTCCACCTGCATGGACTGCTGATCCTGCTTTCACTGTATGACCACACACTAAGACTGGCTGACGGTCTGTTTCAAAAAGAGGTTTGCACCAACTACAATCTTCATTGTTGATAGTCTCAATCACTTGTGCTGCATTAGAATGCTCCGTTTCCCTCATCGTACAATGATAGCTGACATGCCCTTTCTTTCCACATTTGAAACAGATGATTTCCTTCCTTGCGTTACTTGTTGGCTCACTGGATGATTGTGCATCACACTGTGCTGCCTTGTGTCTCCAGCTCCCACAATTCCAGCATCCGGCATAACTATTTGGACGTCTCTGGAAATTCCCCCTTTTGTATAGGTAACGTCCTACTCTACCACCATTGTTTCCTCGAAAAGCATTGTCTTGAGGTTCTTGTTGTTCATATCTATGTGTTGAATCCACACTTTTCGATCTTGGTCTAATAACTGGATTCTGGTCCTGTTTAGTGTACGCTGCACAGACTATTTCCTCACTCATTAGTCTACCAATAGAACTGTTTGGATGTGCAGTCATGTAGTTTTGTCCTAACTGTGACATTGTGTCTATGTCCTTTGGCTTACGTTCCTCAAAGAAAGCTACTACGTTTGTATTGCATGCAGATACTACCTTGTCTCTTAACATTAAATCCACTAATTTATTAAAATCTTTCCCTACTTCTGCAAGCTCCATCCGTTTGTTAAATGTATTCTTTACTGTGTTAACTAAATCTGTGAAATCTTGATTTCTCTCTGGTCCTAAGTGTCTAAACTTTGTTCTATAGCCATGCTCAGTTAGTTGGAACTTTGTTAACAAACGTTGATGCAAAATAGTGTAGTTGTTTCTTTCTTCCACAGGTAAATTAAACATTGTATCTAGGGCCTTACCCGTAAGAAACTCGCCAAGTCGCATCGCATACTCTCCCTCTGGAATACCTAAAGCTTTCGCTGATGATTCGAATCTGGACAAATAAGTTTTAAGATGGTCACGGTCTGTAAAATATGGCAGTTTTAGTCTCTTTGACGACTGTGAAGGTCTTCTGCCTTCCTCACTTTGACCTTTTGATGATAGTTCTAATTTTCTTAGAGCAATTTGAGTTTCCATTTGACACTTGAGTTTCTCTTTCTCAATTTCCATTTTCATTTGTGTCTCTTTCTCTTCCTGTAGACGCTTGTTTTCTATTTCTGCTAACTTTACTTCCTGTAGGCGTTGGGCTTCAGCTAACTTTTCTTCCTGTAGGCGTTTGGCCTCGAGTTATGCCTGTCTCTGTTCTCTTTCGGCTTGTCTTTGTTATCTTTCATCGTGATTTTGTTCTTTTGCTTCTGCATACTCCTGTAACTCTTTACCCTTCAGGCCTAACCTTTCACCTGCTTCAATATATTCCATTAAAGTATTCATCTTGTACTCGTGGACACGTTGCTGTCTGTCCGCAACTATAAAAGTAAAGACTCTGCTGCTAGTCTTTATGTACCTCCCCTGAGTACACCACCACTCCCTGTGTACGAAAATTCGTAGTGCTAAAATAGCACTCTGTACTCACCCAGTCACTCTATAAGCACTAAGTAGTGATGGGGAATATCACCTATACTCCCTCGCATATATACCAAATAGCTGTAAAAAACTCTGGAAATATATTTAAATATACATATATATACATATACAAAACGGATGAATGATCCACACTAAGTGATTTCTATAAACGTTAGACGCACAAGCCAAGTACACGGAGACGGTGATCACAAAGAAATAAACCACAGTAACATCCACAAGCTTGTGTGAAACGACCACAGTGCGCGTAATAATATATATATATAAACTGACACAGACCACTGAACAGTAGATACGACGAAAGATCACAATAATAACATATATCCGAACACAACCAATAGCATATGTAAATATTATAAAAAGAGGAAAGAAAAAAAAATTATAGCATCAAAATATACACAAATCTTACGTCAGACAACTCGGCTCTAGATATTGGTTAGGACTCCAATGCCACTGCACGACATAGTAACTCATTAGCGTTTTCCTTACAAAACATATCGTAAGCACCAGAAAGAACCACGTTTTGCCACGCCTATCCCGATTTAGATAGAGATTGCAAAAAGTGCCTATCCAACAACTACATGTAATAACATATCCATATATATATAAGTAGACAAACGATAACGACAGTTAAAACGGTGAGAGCAAACAAATGTCCAGATGGTTGGCCGATAAATATGTACTTATTAATCCGTAGCCAAAATTTCGTTTTTAATAGTTTCTCACAATATGCTGGAAATATCTGTGTTAAATTTTCCGAAATGTCTACGACGCTAGATTCCAAACGACTTGTTGTTTTGTTGAGTGGTTACTTCATTTCGCGTTGTGATCACCAGTTCCAACTGTCGGAAACGTTGACGGTAATAGTAATTATCCAAATGTCTTTCTGCCTTCGTTGCGGAGATAGTCTGTAGTTGTATCAATTATGTGATAGATTTACGTTTCAAGACAAAGTTCAACACAAAAAATAGCAGCGAATGTCCAGCGTTTTAAATTTTTATATATAAATCCTTATTGGCAAATAAATACGACCACGGTTGCGATGCGCCACGTTAAAAATGTTTGCTCATAACAGGGTAATGATCACAAAGGGATTGAACAAAGACGAACATAAAGTCTGGCTTTCTTTCACAACAACTTGTTTATCCAGTTCTCCTGTGGAAAATTTTAGTAAATGTCCACTGTCCCTGACCTTGACCCCCACAGTCAACCTCAGTCAGTACCTCCGTCCATCTTTATCAAAATCAGTGGAAAAATCCTCAGTAAATATTTCCACACAACCTTCTCAGCCCCAACACGGCTGTGGTAGGGGTACCGTTACTACCCACGTCTGTCATCCCTCGCGGTGAATCAGCAAATGTCAATTCTGTGTATCTGTGGCAAAACGCCAGTGGCCCATGTCCTCATGCCTTCTTTGGGTTTGGGAAAACAGTGGGAAATGGCTTTCGGGAACTCTCAGTTCTCTTGTCCGATCAATTCCCCTGAAAGATAGTTCTCTGGGTTACTTTTACCACCCGATCTTCGTAATGGATCTATTGGACATCTGACCTTTCTTCGGGAAAACCCGATGGGGCGCCTTGCACCAAATACGTACTGGTTCAACTTTTGGGGCAAACAATGTCCGTTGAAAACAACTCCCATATGTAGACTGCATCATGTCAATTTGACACTTTAAAGAGTGAGACAGATGAAGTGCAGCATCCTAATGGTGGATTGGAAAGGTAAAAACGGGTTTTATTTAGTCCTGCCAGACCTTGGCCTATAAATCTATGTTGTCTCAACTGGTGAGACGAATTGGGAAAAGCCAGTCATGCCCTATTGTGAGTGGGTTGTCAGTTGGCCAGTCTCGCTAAGCGTCATGTTCTTGGCATGGCATGGGAACGAATTTGAGGAATATATTTCCCTAGATGATGTTGCTTGTTCTTGGCAGCAGATGGGCGGGTGCTATCTTTCTTCCTACGGCCTGAACTCGGCATAGTATTGTCTGTAATTTGATTATAAACATAACATATCCACGGAAGGCCGGAAGGAGGGGAGGGCTCCGTGGGGACGGGTTCCACCCATCTATCTTCTTGAGCCAGAAGAGGGTATCCACTGTGCTATCTCTTTCATCTTTTGGCAGATAAGGTGGCCAGGTGGATTCAGTAATTACTGGTCGATAAGATGATGTCAGAGGTATAAATAGACCTCTGTTTCTCACTGGAGAGAACCGGAACTCATCTAGATCTACGTGTAATGTGAGGCACTGCCGGTACATTGCGGCGACAGCTCAGACTAGAGCAGCGGCTGGAAGGGGTAGTATCTTCTTTCCTATTCTTGCTGGGAATAGAGAACTACAATTCTTTCCATACAAAGCCACTACTATAATATTTGTTAAAGGGAGGGAAACACACATAATTACGCACACAACACCACAAGAGCTGTGTCGTGAGAAAGAGAGGGTTTGCAAGTGAGATGGAAGCTGGGAAACGAATGTCCCCAGTAATAATAAAGGCATGGTATGAGAGTGGAGAGTGAATCTGGTATGAAGAAAATAGGTAGGGTCAAACGACACGACCTAGACAAGCTGAAGGCCTAGTCTAGGAAAGACGCCACCAATCCAGGACCTCTTGTCAGGTCAGGCCAATTTACGCAGGTCTACTAACTAGTTATATATCTATTACTATTATATATTTTGTGAATGCAAACTTATATGCTGAGACCATTAGAAGTCTCCTTGTAGACTGTACCTGAAGTTTAAGCTGGAGGCTTTCACCAATATTTATCATCTCCAGGGTCCTTCTTTTGGACGTGACTAAATCGGACAGTATCAACAGGGCTCTATGCTAAAGCTATATACCCCTGATGAAGCCAGGTCAAGGTATTGGCCAGACCGCGCATGGTGTTGCTATCTCTGAGAGAGAGGCAAGGCTGGTTTTGGGCGAATGACAATTTGCGGTGATGGCGCAACTCAAGTCCTTTCGGCGACATAGGTTCGAGTACAGTTAGGTTCGTGGCTGGGCCTACGCATAATTATCCTGCATACCCAATTTTGTCCAGGACAGTGAAAGGCACCTATCCATTCCACATTCACTAACTCTTCCCATTATTTGAAATCATACCCATCCTTGTCAGTGACATTGAAAGACCCATACACATTTCCCATTCAAGAACGGTTCCCATTGTGCCAAGTGATGTATTCCTGTACAATGGGGCTACAAAGAACACAGGACTCACTGTGTAGAGAAGGCCACTGGAACTAGTAGGCCTGGTTCTACAGTGGCCTGTTGTTCGAACAACCTACTGGGGAAGGAAAGAACTGAAGACTTATTCGGTGAGCTGTATGTGGACGGAACGGACATTGACTACAGCTTGGTCTATGATGGAAAGTCATGAGGCTCTGTGCCTGACCACTATATCCCTGCTTTATTGGTAGAGAACTATCTATTTTTTTAACTGCCTTGATGTTTTCCTGTGCTGTTCTTTATTAACTTATTAAAATTAAGTTATAGTTTACTCTGAAGATCGCCATGTTATCTATGCGTCAGCCAGAAGGACACCTCAGGGAATAGGCCCCGAGGTCGGAAGAGAGAGTGACAGTGAGTCCGGGGAACGGAGGAGGGTTGGCAAGCAAAGACCTATCCCAGCCAGTGCGAAAGAATAGTATTGAAGCATTGTGACAAGGGTATTTGTGACCCTCCACGTAACTTGTTACAATCTCTGGGGGCTCGTCCGGGATATTTAAAATCCTGGTGGAGTTCTGGCTGATATAGTGATAGGGTACAGGTATTCTTGTCTACTATCAATAGGTTCTGCCTACCGTGCCTGGCTATTGTCTGTACTCTTCCTGACACAGACTGACTGACATACGACGTGTTGTGGTCGAGTAAAATATATATTTTGGTTATGTGAGATAGTCATTTACTATACAATTACCTAGTCACTTACCCTCTGAGTTTAAGATGGCATCAGCTAAATTTAATGTTGCTGAAGTACAGGCTACAGGGCGTGAGATGGGCTATGATGTGGGGGGGGGGGGAGAGTTACAGAAATATGTTCAAGAAGTGGAAAGAGACTTCATACAAGCTGTGCGCGAAGCTAAGAAAATTGAGGCCGATCGCGAAGCTAGGAAGCTGGAAGCAGAGCAGGCGGTCAGAGACCATGAGTTCCGTATGAGGGAGTTGGAGCTGAAAGCTCAAACTGCCAAGGAAAGCGAGGGTGCAGTGGGAGGCGCAGTTCTCCCTGACTCAACAACTTCAAGTGGCGGTCCATACCAGGCAATGAAGTTCCCATTGCTCCCGTTCGATGAAACAAAGATAAGATCGACCAGTATCTTCAAAGATTTCAGTCGATGGTTTTGGCTATGGGATTGGAACGTGGGAAATGGAACTTGAAACTCTCACAGGGCCTGAGGGGGACAGCGTACGAGGTATACTCAAGGTTGCCACATGGTATGGAGAATGACTATGAGGCCCTGGAAAAAGCATTATTGAAAAGGTTCCAGATGACAGCCAATACATACCGACAGCAGTTCAGAAAGTCGAAGAGAGAGCCAGGGGAGATGTTCGCAGCCTACAGCGTTAGACTTAAGTCTTACCTTTTGAAGTGGATGTCATTAGCTGGATTTGCTAACGACTATGAAAGTTTAGAAGAATTAGTGGTCGTGGACCAAATGAAGAGGATGATGCCTACTCCATTGGAAATCTTCTTGCTAGAAAATGGGGCTGAGAGGTTAGACTTAGTCAATACATTAGCGGAAAGGTATGTGCTGGCTCATGGGGATAATGGGGAACTGTCACAACCGAGTCCCCGATCTCCAGACACATGGTCTGGAAAGAAGAAGAAGCCTAAACCAGCCCACACCCAGAAGGAGGATCATTTCGATAAAGTTCAAATAAAGAAACCCTCTGGTAAGAGTCCACCTGGATCTTCTAAAAGAAAGTGAAGTGAAAAGTGGTGCGCCTACTGCAAATCTCCCACACACCATACAGCCGATTGCAGGCGCAAACAGAAAGACTCTCACTATGCTGCCTGTCTTGTAGAAACCGGGGAGGGGTCTAACAGGGAGGTAGAAGGGAGGGGTCTTGAGAACAATGATTCAGAGAAACCAACAGTAGTAGAGACGATACTTGAGAACGGACAAACAGTCGAGTGTCTCTATGACACCGGTCTGCAGTTCGAGGCCGTAATTTCATCACAATTAGTGAGCCCAGAGCAGCTGACCGGGGAGTCTATTGAGATTCAAACGGCGACCAAGAGTGCGGTAGCGATGTCGCTTCCGATTGCGAAGGTGGACATCAAATCGAAATATGTTACCGGCACTATCCAGGCAGCCGTTCTGCTCGATCCGATCTTCCCCATGATCTTGGGTTGTCGCTACGTCTTTCTAGGGATTCCAACAGAACCTATGTACGTAGGGGCAATGCAAACCTGATCTCAATCGGGAGATGAGCAGACGCCGGCCTTGATCGTGAATCCCTTGCCTGGGGAGTTACGAGCTGCTCAAAGCCAGGATGCTACTTTGCAACCTTGCTTCAGCCAGTTGCCAAAAAGTTCTGACCCACCAAGACGGGGTCAGTATTATATGAAGAATCGGTTACTGTACCGGAGAGCCGGAGTGGAGGAACGCCAGCATGGACAGCTTCTTCATATGGGACACACCATCTCATTCAGTGGACATATGGGTGTCGCGGCAACACTCCAGCGGATTTCCTGCCACTACTACTGGCCATGGATGACTGGAGACGTGCGTCGGTACGTCAAGTCGTGCCCAGAGTGCCAGCGTGTGGCACCAAAACACTGGATGGCTCCGGTAATCTTGGACGACATGCCCATTATGAACTCTCCTTTCGAGAGAGTTGCCATCGATCTTGTTGGTCCTCTTCCTCGGACTAGGAAGAGGAACATGTACATTCTTACGATGGTGGTTTGCTGTTCCATGTGGGGTGAGGCGAAACCGTTAGCCACAATCGACTCTAAGCGAGTGGCTGATGCACTGGTGGAGACCTTTACTCGGTTGGGATTTCCAAACCAGATCCTAACGGACAATGGGTCTCAGTTCTGTGGTAAGCTGATGGAGGAAGTCTTCCGTATATTCCAGACCAACCACATTCACACCAGCCCATACCACCCTCAGTCTAATGGGCAAGTAGAGAGGTTTAATGGTATCTTGATGACCATGCTTCGAAAGTTGGCTCAAGAGAAACCAGACAGATGGGATGAATATATCCCAGCCGCCTTGTTCGCCTATCGGGAAGTTCCCCATGGGTCGACCGGGTTACCACCAGCCACTCTACTATTCGGGAGGCCAATCAATTGTCCCTTAGAAGTCCTATTGAGGGGTTGGACACAGGAGGAAACTTCCGAAGAAGTGGTATCCTCCTACAAATACGTCGAAGAGGTAAAGAAGAAACTCCAGACGGGTTGGGCTTTGGCAGCTCAGAATCTGAGGGCGGCCAGAAAGAGACACGCTGCCTACTACAATAGAAGGACGAAAGATAGGTCTCTTAAAGTGGGGGATCGGGTTCTGTTGTTACTTCCAGTAGGTTCCAATAAACTCGAGATTGGTTGGCAGGGGCCTTTCCCGGTGGAAAGGGTTGTGTCCCGCACCAACTATGCCATCCGGATCATGGGGAAATCCAAAATCTTCCACATTAACCTCCTCAAAAAGTATGAAGAACGATCTGATGGTACTTCTCTCCCACTCATGACTATGGCGGTCGCGATGGAAACTGAATCGGGCGAAGACGCGGATAGGGAGTATCCTTTACACCCTGGGGAAACCTATAGGGATGTACATATAAATCCTGATCTGTCGGCTGAAGAAACAGACCTGGTCATCCGTTTGTTGGAGTCCCATCAGCAGATTCTTACCGATCGGCCAGGGCGGACAGGGTCGGTCGAGTTTGATATGACTCTGACTACCCAAGACCCCGTCCGCCAAAAGATATATCCAGTGCCCTTTTCGAAAGAGAAAGCCCTGGAAGCCGAAATCCAGAAGCTTCTGGACGATGACATCATCACTCCTTCGACTTCTCCTTACAATGCCGGGGTTGTCTTGTTGAGGAAGCCTAGTGGGGAACACCGTTTATGTATGGATTATGATTATGTATTGACTGGTACCGGAAGAAAAGAATGTTGAGAAGGTCAGACTCGCACCCCGTCCTAAATCCAAAAAGGATGTTAGGTCTTTCTTGTCTCTGTGTGGGTTTTACCAGAAATTTATTCCGAAGTTCAACGAAATTGGGGCACCGTTAACCGAAACCCTGAAGAAAGGATCGCCAGATCCTATAGTCTGGACCCCGAGCTGTGAAGAAGCTTATGGGAAGCTGAAACAGGCTTTGGTGGATAGGCCAGTCCTGCAACTCCCAAATCTTGAGAAAACGTTTGTTCTAAGAACCGACACGAGTAACATAGGGATTGGGACAACTTTGTTGCAGGAAGGGCGAGATGATCCTACGGTGCTATGTCCGGTGGCGTATGCAAGTAGAAAACTGTTACCAGCGGAACGGAATTACTCCAGGCCGAAAGAGAGAGAGTGACAGTGAGTCCGGGGAATGGAGGAAGGTTGGCAAGCAAAGAGCTATCCCAGCCAGGGCGAAAGAATAGTATTGAAGCATTGTGACAAGGGTATTTGGGACCCTCTTCGTAACTTGTTACAGTATCCTACACATCCATGTTAACTCTCCTTCCCGAGAGTTTTCCAAACATGTACTTCCCCAGTAACTGGTCGCTGGCGTACCCTCCGTCCTGTTAACTGCGTCGAAAAATCTTGACCAGTCTACCTGCGACCACACAGTGTATTCACCTCAGCACACACACCTGTCAATATCTTTGGTTCAATCCTGTCCTGTCACACACACACACACACACACACACACACACACACACACACACACACACACACACACACCTAGGACTGACCTCTTCTTGTAGCAAACAACTCACTGTCCACGCGACATTTCATCTGTGCTGTCTGCTGGCGCTTCCGTCTCTTGACCTATAAACACATGCGCCTGCCCTCTCAACCCGACAGTCCGTGCTGTTTGTGACTAGTGACTACCACGTCGCCGAAGTCGACTCTCCCGGTTAGTCTGTATGACGTGTCTTCCACACACGCGCCGACAATCTTTCCCGATGTGCCGTCTTACACACACACGCACGATATTCTCACCCCCTTCTGGATTAATCCTGGTATTCCGTTAACTGTCTGCTAGCTTGGGTGTTCCTTGACCGAATGTAGCTGTCAGAAAATCTTTACTAAGCGACGAGCTCTCAAGTAATACACTGGGTTTCTTGAACGGACGAGCTCTCAGATAATCTTAATATTACACCGTTTTGCTTGGCCGGACCAGCCATCCAGATATCTCACGATGTTCTTGATGATAAGTTCGTGACATGGTCGTTGTCTAGGTAACGATGCTCCTGGTGTGTCAATTGAGCTATCTAACTGTCTCACAATGCAACTCACCCCAGTAATACACATCCGTCAGTCATTACACAAGATTGAGTTGGCGCACATAATCCTTTAATACAGAAAGAACACGGACAAACGGAACATCCTTATATATCCAGAAACAATATAATCCATAGAATATAAATATCCTCCTCACAATTTAACACGTATACATCACTGTCTTCTCACGCCTGCTTCATATCAAATCCACCAGACAGGTAATCCAGCTACTATCCACAGCTGGACCTCACAATCACAACCCACACACTGGGTCTAGTCTCCGCTAGCTATCCAAACCCACTTTGGGTTCAGGCCTCCACTCACTATAAACCCACTCTGGGTTCAGGCCTCCATTCACAACTGGGAGAACAACACAACAAAAGATCTGACCGCAGTCAGTCTAAACTCCCACGTATTAGCCCACCGATCCGCTCGGCGCTAAAACATCACCTCCTCTCATGTCCTCTGACTTCACCCAGAACTAAACTCTCTCTCCCCATCCATCCACCCTGGGGTCTGCACTCACCCTCACCATTATTTCTCATGGCTGGTTGTTTTTCTCGTAGTCTCCCTACTGGGGTCACTCACCTTACTGTCTCTAACTTTCATCTATTATTTCTCATGCCCGGTCACTTGTTTATGTATTAGCACGGTCATTCTCCTTAATGTCAATGACCCCAGGCATGTGTCAAAGACAATATTTTGCCTAATGAAAATGTATGTATATTCTGTTATTGAAGATGGAGGTTCAGAATGCTCTTAATCATATGAAAACTGAAAAGACCCCCGGTTCAGACAGCATCACAACAGAAATGATTAATGATTTAGAAGAATATGGAATAGATAAAGCTACCAGAATGCTGAATACAATATATGATACTGGAGATATACCTCATGAATTATATGAATTATGTTATTCTGTATTTATTGCAATCCCAAAGAAATCAGGAGCCCTGGAATGCGATCAACATCGAACAACTAGTATAATGAGTCACATCACGAAGATTTTGCTAAGAATTATTATGCAAGGTGTTAGGAAGAAAATACAACCTGAAATAGGAGAAGAACAATGTGAGTTTGTAGAAGGCAAGGGCACAGTAAATGCTGTGTATATACTGAGAACAGTAGTTGAACGTTCTATAGAAGTAAACAAATATCTACACCTTTGCTTTATTTACTACACAAAGGCTTTCGATAAAGTGAGACATGTCGACATGATAAGGATGCTTGAAGATCTACAATTGATGGGAAAGACCTTAGACGTGTAAAACACATATATTTGAAACAACAAGCTGCCATAAGAGTTGATAATAAAGTAGTTTAATATCAGCCTATTAAGAGAGGTGTGAGACAGGGATGTGTAGTGTCTCCAAATCTGTTTTCCCTGTACAGTGAACATATTTTCAGAAATATAGAAGATATGGAAGGAATCATCATTGGGGGACGATACATCAATAACATTAGATACGCAGATGATACAGTCTTGATTGCAGACAATGAACAGGACCTGCAACATTTAGTAGATGCGGTTGTTGCACACAGTGAACAACTAGGGTTAGAATTGAATTGTAAGGAGACACAGATTATGGCCGTCACTGGGAAGAAGGAAATACCACAGTGTAATATACAAGTTCTTCTTCTTCTTTCGTTCGCTTGAAATATGTCTATAACTGCAATGCTGTCTCTTGTATGAATTGAACTGTCTTTTTCAGTAATATACAAGTAAATGGGCATATTCTTAAACAAGTAAATCGGTACAGTCGTAATATCAGATGTGAGATGCCTTGAAGAGATTAGAACTAGAATTGCCATTGCGAAGGTAGCCTTTTTCAAGATGAAAAACATTCTGACCAATAAAAAGATGTCAATTGAAACGAGAAAATGCGTGTTGAGGGGATACATAGAGCCTGTTCTTTTGTATGGATGTGAAACTTGGACAATGTGCAGTCAAAGCTGAAAAACATCTGATGGCTGCAGAAATGTGGTTTCTGAGAAAAATGTAAAGAATACCATGGACAGATAGAAAAACAAATGACCAAGTACTGCAAGAGACAAATGAAAATCGTAAATTGATTAGAGAAATTAGACGTAGACAGTCAAAATTTTTTGGACATGATGTGAGAAGAAATGGATTGGAGAACTTAGTGTCAACTGGCAAGATCGAAGGAAACAGACCAAGAGGAAGACCGAGAGATAAATACCTGGATGGCTGCCACGAAGTAACTACACTATTCTTCTATATCTTTATTGTTCTCCATTGGCAAGTTTGGCTTCAATTGTCTAGTATCCTTCTCAAATACAAGAACTGGAACTTTGTAACGAACTGTTCAACTATAATACGTATAACACTGACAGAATGTCTTAATCTTTAGCCGAGGATTTATTTCTGGCAACATCTCGTGAAACAGATGACCTGCAGGCATAATAGTGCCATCACACAGTCTGTCATCCCTACTCACACTCCCTTACCAAGAATACAATTAATACAGACATGTCGCTTGTCATATTATAATCATTAATAATGTTGATAATTCGTAACACCATTCCTATCTATTATTAAATCTCCTAAAACCTTTAGACTTGATTACTCACGTCTGTCTATACTCAGTGCTGAATCATCTTCATATTATAATCCTTCTCTTCTCCTTCTTTCCTTCTTCCTCTCCTGGATTATATGCATTCTCTTCCTTCGCTTCACTAGATCTTGTCCTCATCATAACAGTCTTCTTTTCATCATCGCTGGTCCCCGTCTGTTTTTTTTTTCTGACGCTTTCCATCACCAAGTCAGCTTTTGTGCGTTCAATGTGCACTATCCTTTTCTACTTCCCGATTACTGTATTATCAGTCTTGCGACACATGGCAATGGCTTAACCACATGGCATGGACGAGACAGGAACACTGAGCTGATCCACGACTCTGGGGATCGAGTGAAATGGTGAGTCATGACCGCCCACGCTTTCCGGCATGGCACATGATTGATTGTCCAGAACTTACGGACACCCTGTAATATTATTGCAAGGGAGATTACTAGAATTTTAACAACGAAATCATAAAGCAGCTATAATATTATTAAATAACTTACAAATATCTCTGATATTCTCGTAGAAATAATACAAACAAGGTTGAAGTCAAATATTGTAATCTCAAGAAAACTTCTTTCAGAAACCTTACAGAAAATTATGTGAATCTTTACGTACTTACATTTTATAATCAACTTTAAAGTTCTACATTTAGTTTTGAATTCGTAATTGTATTCTTTTCATGACAGGTTATCCAATATTTCTGAAAAGACAAAATTTTTAGTGGCCTCCTAGGGCCATACACAATTTAAAAACTAGAGGTGCGGCTGGCCCTGAGGCTAGCTAGAAAGCTGGATTTTCCTTCGGGAGACACGGATTTGAATCCTCGGTAAGGTGTGTGATATTTTTTTTTCTGTCGGGGGCAAAAAGAGAATCCTAATCTGCACAGTTCGAGGCGACTGCACTAGCAGATGGCCTTAATTCCTCAGCCTCATTACCATAGTCTGGTAAGAATGAGGCAGCGAGGTGTGACGAGGGGATCTGGCCGACGATCAACGCTCAGAGGAAAGGCGAGACGGACATATAATCAGATTGCTACTGGAACTATTAGTGTTGGAACTCTTCGCTGGCTGCTGAGGATGGGGACGGAGCGCTTAATGGAATGTCCCAAATGCTGTGATGTCGGTTCCTAAATCAATGAATCAATCAATCAATCAATTCCTCAGCCGCAAAGACACTCCTGCCATACGCCGCAAGGTGCTATATTGGCAGTAAGTAACATTGATAGGTTACAGTTTATACCAAACATTAACAAAGAAATTAGAAGACTGAAAATTAACATGCTTATGTACATGTGAGACCAGAGGGCATTATTATAGAAAACAGAAATACCACCATAAAGACAATATTTTGCCTAATGAAAATGTATGCATATTCTGTTATTGAAGATGGAGGTTCAGAATGCTCTTAACCATATGAAAACTGAAAAGACCCCCGGTTCAGACAGCATCACAACAGAAATGATTAATGGTTTAGAAGAATATGGAATAGATAAAGTTACCAGAATGCTGAATACAATATATTATACTGGAGATATACCTCATGAATTATATGAATTATGTTATTCTGTATTTATTGCAATCCCAAAGAAATCAGGAGCCCTGGAATGCGATCAACATAGAACAACTAGTATAATGAGTCACATCACGAAGATTTTGCTAAGAATTATTATGCAAAGTGTTAGGAAGAAAATACAACCTGAAATAGGAGAAGAACAATGTGAGTTTGTAGAAGGCAAGGGCACAGTAAATGCTGTGTATATACTGAGAACTAGTAGTTGAACGTTCTATAGAAGTAAACAAAGATCTACACCTTTGCTTTATTGACTACACAAAGGCTTTCGATAAAGTGAGACATGTCGACATGATAAGGATGCTTGAAGATCTACAATTGATGGAAAGACCTTAGACGTGTAAAAACATATATTGGAAACAACAAGCTGCCATAAGAATTGATAATGAAGTAGTTCAATATCAGCCTATTAAGAGAGGTGTGAGACAGGGATGTGTAATGTCTCCAAATCTTTTTTCCCTGTACAGTGAACATATTTTCAGAAATATAGAAGATATGGAAGGAATCATCATTGGGGGACGATACATCAATAACATTAGATATGCAGATGATACAGTCTTGATTGCAGACAATGAACAGGACCTGCAACATTTAGTAGATGCGGTTGTTGCACACAGTGAACAACTAGGGTTAGAATTGAATTGTAAGAAGACACAGATTATGGCCGTCACTGGGAAGAAGGAAATACCACAATGTAATATACAAGTAAATGGACATATTCTTAAACAAGTGAATCGGTACAGTTATCTCGGAACAGTCGTAACATCAGATGGGAGATGCCTTGAAGAGATTAGAACAAGAATTGCCATTGCGAAGGTAGCCTTTTGCAAGATGAAAAACATACTGACCAATAAAATGATATCAATTGAAACGAGAAAAAGAGTGTTGAAGTGCTACATAGAACCTGTACTTTTGTATGGATGTGAAGCGTGGACAATGAGCAGACAAGCTGAAAAACATCTGATGGCTGTGGAAATGTGGTTTCTGTGGAAAATGCAAAGAATACCATGGACAGACAGAAAAAAACAATGAGCAAGTACTTCAAGAAATAAATGAAGATCGTAAACTGATTAGAGACCTTAGACGTAGACAGTCAAATATTTGTGGGCATGTTATGAGAAGAAATGTATTGGAGAACTTGATGACAACTGGCAAGATCAAGGGGAAGAGACCAAGAGGAGGCCAGAGAAGTAAATACCTGGATGGTTTGGCCACGTGGCATGGTCGAGACAGAAACACAGAGTTGATACACAAATCTGGTGATCGAGTGAGATGGCGAAACATGACCGCCAGCGCTTATAGGCATGGCACATGATGGATAGATGGATTCTGTTCTTCTGTTCTCTTCTGAGTCTTCTCTCATGTTCTCTTCTCTCAATGAGTAATGAAATGTTGGAAGTAGCGGGATTGTGAGAGGATGGTGAACATATCGTGGAAAGAAAAAACGAACATTGAGGTTTAGGTGTAGGTGTTACAAGATCACCCATGACAACCCTAAGGAAATGATACATGAAATGTTTGTGGCATATCAATTGAAGAGGTGAAATACTGGAAATTAACCTGTGTGGGAAAACTATGGGAATATAGGCAGAGAAAGCTTATGTGGAATGCTTGAACCGCTGGGCAACACATACTATTGTAGTTAGAGGTGTGCTGAACTCGCTCGCAGACATAGGGAAATGGTAAGGTCATTGTGCTGTAGATACAGGGAAACCGTGCACCCTACCTCTAACGCCCTGAAACTGTGCACTGCTTTTACAGACACTCGTCTGAGATTTCTGCCATACGCTTCCAACGTACACCGTGGATACATAGCCATCATAGAATTGAATTGGCAGTTGATCTAGGAGCCGGCTGATAGGAGAAAAATCATAGATAACCCTGGCAGACGACACCACAATCAGAAATGTATGCGTGCTCTATGCTGAAAAGTACTGGGAGAGAAGATGAGAGGGCCAGAATGTCAAAGGAACTGTTAGACTTGTGCATGACCATAATTATAACATTAGATCGGGAGTGTAGGGATTGGCCAGCCAGTTGCAACGATTTATGAACATTTCGTGCCCAAGTGATGCAGTCGTCAACACCAGGGGTGGGAAAACGTTTTGTGAGTAGGGCCACATTGACAAATGTAAAGCTATTGGGGGGTGTGGGGTGTGCACTTGTGGGGGGGGGGGGGGGGCCATATATATATATATATATATATATATATATATATATATATATATATATATATATATATATATATATATATATATATATACTAATTTGTTAACAAGATTTTACAATGTCTTATTATAATAATGTTTTTATTAAATATCAATGGCTTTAATTCAGACACAAACCGACTACATTGTCACTACAATTGTTGATTTCTAATGAGATGTATGTAACTGATTGCAATTTTTGACAATATTCTTGAAATCTAGAGCAAGTTTACTTGTTGAAATTCGCATGACATCATGCAAGATGCAGTCCGACAATAAAGACCTATTCTTAGATTTGTTGATCTTCAAGCAAGAAAATTCTTGTTCGCCAATGTATGTTGATCCAAACGATGATAAAAGTTTAGCTGCAAAGATTTTCAAGTTGGGAAATGATTCTTCTAATTGTAGTGAAAAACTGAAGAGTTAACGATTCCCAGATGGACGACTGTATACCCGACTAACCAGGTAGGAAAAGGGTTAACAAAGGAGTGACCAGGCGCATGTGTTTCTAGGTCAAGACCCAGAATGAGGCCAACACGACAGGTAAACTGCCGAGTGGAAATATTGGTTTGCGACAAAAGCGGAGAGTATTATTGGATAGCAGATTGCTGTCTGAACGTATGAATAACGGAAAAGATTCAGATCTGTAATTTTCCACTCAACGATGATAATGCAGTCTGGATGGGAGGGTCCAGCAATGTCAAGGACTATGCGGCATAAATGACCGATATAAAGAGGGTCAATTCTTTGTGTAAAGTTAGTGTGTGTTCCAAACTGACCTGAAGGAGATATGTTCTTGAGTGGGAATAGAAATACACGTCCCTAAAGATAGAAAGAGGGGATAAGAGTGTGTTATTCGCTTAAGTGTTATTTCGATTCCAGGAACATAGATGTTTATAAGGTATTAAATTAGTATAGTATAGTTGTAGCATAGGAATATAGATGTGCGTGTATTGCCTTTATCATTACCTGCTATTAGTAGATAGTTTAGACTTTGATGAATTCATATGTCTTATGCGGATGTTCACTTCGGAAGCCTTGTCATTATGGCTGGAGAAGGACACTTGCATAAGTAGGAGTAAGGGGCAGATGCTTATCACGGTATTTGTTATCCTTCCACACAGGTTCCACTCTCCTAGTGAAATCAGAGAAGAGATGAAGAATACTCCAATTAAACAACTAAAGCACTTACTTAGAACAAAACAAAACACGGACATGTTTGAAGATGAATAAATGATAAAGCATAGTAAACTACAGAACACGGTATGCTCAACCGAATATACCACTAAGGCCCTGAAAGGGAAGAGAGGTTAACCTGTGGCAAGCAGGGATACTTAAAACTACAGACAGCTGATAGGTACAAATGAAGAAAGAATAGACAAGTAAGAACAGTGCTATTACTAAAAGACCAATAGAAGAACTGTGACGATGTGGTGGTTTTTCGATGATGGATACTTACAGTCATGAAACAGATTCAGGGGCATTCATAAACTTACGGGACTTTTATTACGGTACCTGGACTCAGGGGTGAACGGTTTTAGTTTTTGCATTCAATCACGGATTTACCATCAGATTCAAGCATACGGATCATCCCGGGTGAGCTCTGTCCTGTTTGATGTGCTGTCCTGTGATCTTGAAGAATGAAAGGGCGAGAAGTAACCACGCTGATAGACATTCAGAGTTCATTCTGGCAACAACAATAGAATACACTACAAACTACATAGACAATATCCTTACATACACCAGACATAGTTTTTCTTAATAAATCTTTTATTTATTGTTGAAAGGAACTGTTGTCTGAGTATGTGTTGAGAGAATAACAGAGAGAGTGAAAGAAATAGATGTATGGAAGGGAAGACAGAAGGGAGGGGTGTAGACAAAAGTCAGTCAAGGGTCCCAACAGATAATAAGTTTGAAGATGTGCTTGTTGATTCCAACTCTCTCCCGGGAAAACAAGCGACACTAATAAAGATCCATAGAAATCCAGCAATCTATCTTACTTGAATTTCTCTTACAGGTCATGATTTGCTTGTAAGTCAAGCAGCTCCTACTGTATGTCCTCTGTGGCTGTATCAGCTTCTGCACTAAAAGGGGACTGAGAATATTGAACTGTGGCTCTAAGTACTTATAATCTTGGAATGTCCATCCAAAATCTTCAGTTATCGTCATCATAATCATCATCATCCACTTCTGCCGTCAAGCGTCGTGGGGAGGAAAAAGTTGCGCTCCAGGGCCCGATAGGCGGAACTGGATAGTGTCACTCCATGTGATTGTACAATGTTTTTGATGTCGTCAATCCATTTCCACTTGGACGTCCTCTTAGTCTCGTCGCAGATGACCTTTGGTGTAAGGCAGTGATGGTAGTTGATGGTATTGCATTCTAACGACATGACCAAACCACTTGATCTTCTGTCTGTCTGATAACAGCATTTCTTACTCGGTCTCGGATTGTTAAGTTGGCAGCTCTCCTCAGGTATCTCATCTCGCAGGTGTTGATTTAGTGAAAGTGTGATCACGTTTGAGATTGCTGGCATAAGGTTGGTGTGAATATGCTGTTTATTAGTAGCTTAGGGTTGGTGTGAATATGCTGTTTATTATCTGTCTTTGATGCGGACATGGGTATATTTGGATGTTTCAGTAAGGGTGATAGTTGATATGTAAGTGCACTAGCTTTTTGACATCTGATTTCGATTTCTCTGTCCAGTCTGCCATCTTCCGTGATCATACTTCAGTCAATGCATTTAGCTGGGCATTGCATTTTTCAGTCATTTCACCAGAAACAAGGTTTTGTTTCAGCAAAGGTAAATGACAAAACCTTTATTCACTAGCTTGTCTGGAGAACACATTGCCCTGAAGTTTGACATTCAGTTCATTTAACTTTTCCATAATTGCAATGGCAAACATAAAGTTTAACTTCCACTCTTTATTGACAGTGTTAGTATTAAAGTCACATTCAATGCCCTTCATCTCTAGGAACATCACTGTTTCTTCTATGAGTTCTCACACTCGCCTCAACACCGTGCCGAGACTCAGCCATCGAACACTGGTGTGGTACAGGACATCAGAATGTTCAGTTTCCAAATCGTCAAGTAATGCCTTGAACTGTTTGTGATTAAGTCCTCTTGATCTGATGAGGTTGGTGACACTGACAACTGGGTCAATAACATGCTTGATATTCAAAACAATTTTACACAGACTTTCTTGATGGATCATACAGTGAAGTGGTAATAATGTGTGGTCAGGATATTCTGCCTTAATCTTATCACTTATCAACTTTACAAGACCTACATTTTTTCCCAGTCAAAGCACAAGTTCCGTCAGTTGTAACACTTGCCATCTTGTTCCAAACCAACCCAGTTCTTTTAATACAGTTAGTAACAGCATTGAATATATCATGGCCTGTGGTTGTGTCTTTGAGTGACTCAACACTCAATAACTCTTCGGTGAGTTTGAAAAAATAATGTTTATTCCACGTATAAATATCAATAATTGATTAGTATCATGTACATCGGTTCTCACATCCATTGCAAGAGAGGACCACAAAAATTATTTACTTGCATCTTGAAGTTTATGCACCAAATTGTCACGTATCTTGTCAACAAGTCTGACCACAGTTCTCCTTGATAAAGTAATGTTGCCAAATTTGTTGTTGTGTTTTTTCTGGACACATAATGTTTGCTGCATCTAGCAAACATTCCTTGATGGACTTGCCATCGGAAAATGGCTTGTTCTGTTTTACAATTCTGTGTGACAGCACAAGACTAGCTTCAGTTGCAGCATCTTGAATAGAAGATTGTTTAGTGAAAACAGTTTGCTGTTTCTCCAAATTTTCCACCAACTCCAGGCATTTCTTTTCCCTCTCGTCGGTTGTTAAATTGTATCCGAAATCGGAATATTTTGTTTGATAATGTCTGATTAAATTGTACTCTCTGAAGACAGCCACTGACTCACGACACAACAAGCAATCTGATTTGATACCAACTTTTATAAAATAGTGCTAAGTTGTCCATTGATAATTAAAAATTCGGCATTCATCTTCAATGTTACGTTTTTTGAGATACTCATTGTTTTAACTTTAAAAAGTAAATGAAACAAAACCTACTTCCTGCTGTGTGTGAAAATAAAATATTCAGAAAACAATGAGTAAACTCAGAATAAATTTCATAAATATATCAAGACTACTACAACAAGTAAATTAATTTGAACATTCTAAATGTGGAAATAATATATAACAGCACAAAGCTTTTAAATGTAATATTTTCTTACAAAATAAATCATTTTATTCACATGAGAAATATCTGTTTTTCATAAAATCATCTTTTTATGTCGAAAAATAGTTCGCTATAGTAACATCGATCAATTCACATTTTAGCATTGCATTACGAATGTCAAGGACTGTTTACAAAATTAGAAAATTAGACAGATATTTTATCAAAAATGTTAAAACAATCATAACGGTACATGAAATTCTGTAAAAGTCAACAAAATAACTTAAAAACGAAGTAAAAAATGTTATTTCTAAATGCCCTTGAGGGCCGCATAATATCAGTTGTCGGACCGCATGAGGCCCGCGTGCCGTAGTTTGCCCACCCCTGCTCTTGAGGGTGATGCTGTCGACGAGTGAAAAGTTCATGGGATTTTACGGCTCAGGACGGAGGGAGAATTGTGAAAGAAGATTCTGGTGCTTTTGCTTTGACCACGAGTAGCCTGACTATGGAATTCATGGCAGTAAGGAAATCAATAACATGGATCGAAACACAGACATTCACTAGGGCATATCTCCTTAGTGACTCAATTAGTATGCTCAAGAAGATAGAGGTGGGGTGGATCAGAAAGAGTGGTTGCTGTCTCTGGAGCGGTCTCGGCTGGCAAATATTAGTATTATTAGCTTCATTTTCGTGCCAGTGCTTGCGGGTGTACAAGGAAATTATCGGGATGACAGGCTTGCTGGTAAGCTACCGTGGAAGGTGGACTAGCTATGGACCAGGCTGATATTCTTAATGCTCTACGAGAAGTAGGTCGTTTGCGAGAACCAATTGATGGCTGTGAATCTACAACCATGGCCAGGATACAAAAACAGCAAATTAAAAGAGGTGTGGCCAAACAAGAACACTACATGGGAAGGCAAAGAATATTAATAATCCAACACAGAACTGGTGTCGTTAGCCGCTACATGATGCGGGATTTGCTGAGGAGGGGATGCAAGCACTTACCGGCTAAATGTTTTGATATGCAGTGAGGATGATCTGTCGACTAACCAACCAACCAACCTACCTACCAACCAACTAACCAACTAACTAACTAACTAACTAACTAACCAACTAACTAACTAACTAACCAACTAACTAACCAACTAACTAATCAACTAACCAACTAACTAACTAACCAACTACCTAACTAACCAACTAAATAGCTAACAACTAACTAACTAACTAACTAACTACTTTAAAAAAAAAAAAATACACACCTAAGGCTCATTGTGCATATGTAACTAGGTCGACATTTGTTGATGACGCGAACGGTATCTGACCAGTCATCTTTACTTCCCAGCAAAATTACTTTAGGCTGGGTCGACCTGGGAGCCAGGAGTCATTGTTAAGTCACAGTTATTTTTTTTTTTTTTTTTTTATTATAAACCACCTTGATGCGGATCGAATCCATGGAGTGCTCTAGCTGCTATGCTTCGCCGGCTCCCATTGTACATCTCACTTCCTTAATACGTCTTCCATCTACTGTTATTTTAAGAAAGCAATTGCAAACTACTGAACGTAAATTTACCAAGAGTTCACAACAGCAAAAACATGCTGATGTTGACTGCAACGTCCTGTAAAGGATATCCAACTAACTTTAACTTTAAATGCTTAAATACACTGACATATTTCACATTGGTTCCATTCATTTCATGTTGCAATCGGGAAGGTATGAGGGAAGGGATGTTTTCATTGATTTATAGCTTAACTGTACTTTCACTAATTGTATTTCTAATTGTCGCAGCAGTCTTCAACGCGTTCATGTGTAATTTGGCACGACCAGTTTGTATCTCAAGAGTGAGTTTTCCAAAAACAAAATACTTAACGGATTTTTTGTTAAAATTACATTCATCTTGTTATTTATAGAAATAAAGAAACACGATCCATTTAACGAGCGAAAACTATTAATAAAATGTGAGCAAAGACGACGAGAATTTAACACTGATATGCAAGAAGTTAGAGATAATGTTGAATAATGCAAATAATGCTGATGTTCTTGTCAAAATAATAAAACAGAGCGAAGAACAATGTTCACCAAGATTCCATAATAAATATTTAATGCACACTTAACCAAGAGAAAGGCGAAGAAAATTTATGTGAATGACATCTAAGAATGAAATTACTAGACATTTATAGAACATCTATCGAATGATGTTTAATACAGGAAATATCGAATAACTTCAACACTGCATTCAAGTATGCCTCATCTTTGTTTGGCAATGGCATGGCAGTAATAATCATCCTCACAGGACGCCAGTATACTTAATATAATAGAACGATTCAAGAAAATGAGGTGTGGGTGTTGTCTATATGCGTACAGGACAGGTCGTTGACTTTAATTTGAAATTTGCTTGATGTAAGCAACGACAAATTATACAAATACGTGCTTAAGTCGGTCAGATAATGCATTTTTAATTGTAAAATAATCGTAATGGTTGAGAGGTGCTGACTCAAAAACCAGCCGTTTCCATAGATCTGTAGCCTGTGTAACAAGCCATCTCATGTCCCAAAGAGGACATATTTATAAAAGATTTTAGTAAAATACTCTTCGTATGTCCCAGACATTACAGATGCTTCACATATATGAATATACTCTTAATACGTAATCATTAGGTTAAGTTAGTTGAATATTCGTCACATTACGTCGCAGTAGCCCCAGCATTTTTGGGGATGTTTGCGATCTCTTGTCAAGTTTACGTTCATTAGTTTGCCATTGCTTTCTGAACGACCGGTACTAATACCAATTTAAAAATCCAACGCAAGGCGGTCTGCTGCCAAATCGCCCGCAGCTGTGTTTTGAATCCGGTATGCAGGATTATGAACTGCGTCCGAAACCTCTTAATCAATCGGTACTGACTAAAAGAAAAAGGAAAAAAAAACTCCGATTCCTACAGATTAGAAATCTGTGTGTCAAGCTACCCCATGTTCAAAAAAGGACAGACTGGACATCTGGGTGTCAAGCTACTTCATGTCCCAAACAGGACATATTGGAAATCTGTGTGTCAAACTACCTCATGTCCCAAACAGGACATATTGGAAATGTGTGTGTGTGTCACGTTACCCAATGGCTCAAACAGGACAGCCTGGAAATCTGCGTCTCAAGCTACCCCATGTCCCAAACAGGATTGTGTGTCAAGCTACCCCAAGTCCCAAACAGAACAGACTGGAAATCTGTGTGTCAAGCTACCCCATGTCCCAAACAGGACAGATTGGAAATCTGTGTCTCAAGCTACCCCAAGTTCCAAACAGAACAGATTGGAAACCGGTGTGTCAAGCTACTCCAAGTCCCAAACAGAACAGACTGGAAATCTGTGTGTCAAGCTACCCCATGTCCCAAACAGGACAGATTGGAAATCTGTGTGTCAAGCTATCCCAAGTCCCAAACAGGACAGATTAGAAATATGCGTGTCAAGCTACTCCAAGTCCCAAACAGGACATATTGGAAATATGTGTGTCAAGCTACCCCAAGTCCCAAACAGGACAGATTGGAAATCTGTGTGTCAAGCTACCCCATGTCCCAAACAGGATAGATTGGAAACCGTTGTGTCAAGCTACTCGAAGTCCCAAACAGAACAGACTGGAAATCTGTGTGTCAAGCTACCCCATGTCCCAAACAGGACATATTTCCTATCTGTGTGTCAAGCACCCAAGTCCCAAACAGGACAGATTGGAAATCTGTGTGTCAAGCACCCAAGTCCCAAACAGGACAGATTGGAAATTATAACAGTGTGAAGGACTAACAAGGACTGTTGGCTTTGGTATAAATAAGGTTTATTTCCATAGTATGACAACTTCTATAAACATGGCGTCCTTTCAGTTTCAGGCCCTGATGTTGACTGCCCCCTGACAACCAACTACGTCACGACTTGAGCATCTCTCTTCCCATTCTCCCCCGATGCTCAATCGTGCCGTAGCCTTTTCCCACCTACTACTCTACTTCTGTTACACCTCCCCATGTTAATTAAAGAATTTTTCTTGTAAAGGAAAAAATCTTTACTCCTAATCCCCCTACTCTATTCCCTCTTTTTCCTTATCTCTCACAGTTCCTCTAATCTTCCCCAAACCAACTCCAACTTAAGTAAATATTCTATTTCTTTAACTCTTTCCCCTGCTATATAGTCATCCTCTATACAGTTATATATTCCTGGCTCGTTCTTGGCTCCTTATTGTTCCTGTATAAAATATACATATCATAAGAACAGCTCGTATAATCGTTATCGTACCTTTGACATTATAAAATTCCTCACTTTTCCACAACACAGGATGGACAAAAACAATGTAGTTAGAACAAGTAAAGAAACGGTGCGCACCGAGTGAGAAGTATAAAGAATGAATAGTCAAGATGACCACATTTACACACAGTAATGAATAGTTAACACACTCACATTTACCTCCCTTGCCAATAAAATAATTTTTTATAAAATAATGTTTTTAAAATACATCTTACGAAATAGATCTTTGTTCTCTATAAATCACTTTGACATACACTTATATATTCAACATTTATATTGCCATCCACAATCTTGTCTATTTTTCGTTATCTTCTCTTTAACCACGAGCCCATGTTCATATTCTATGAACATTTTTAATATAATTAACGCTGGTTTTTCACAGCTCCTATATCTTGCCCCCACACATCCCATGATCTGCTTCTTTGTCCAGCTATATATGTATCCCCACTTATATGCTGCCATTCACAGTCTTTCCCCAACCTTATATCTTCATATAACACTACTCCTATTTTCCTAACAGTTCATATCTATAAGAACCTCTTCAAGCAACTTAACATTCACAAAGAGAATATGTCTCTATATTATCCCTCAGTAGTTTTATTAACTCTTTTCTGAACGAAAGGCCTTAAACAAAGCCCCATGTAATTGAAAATTAAACTTACTTAACTAAATTTATAACCTATTCATTAACAATGTAACTTAATATACAAAACCAGTCATTTCAGCGAAACAAAATCAAAATAGGACATCATTCCCCCTAAATTCCCAAAGAAAAACACATTTTAAAATGACATAACATGCATTTTATCAAATCAGAATAAAATATTCTATTACTACCTATCACTATTGGACACTTTTACGGACCAATAGTTTTTACTCAAAATACTAGGAACACAATAATCCTATTCTAAATCAATTAATCAAATAACAACAATCATTTTACAAGACCAAATCAAGTAAAAAAAAACATATTATATATGCGGCATAGAAACTCAGATTCAATAAAACAAATGTCTCCTCGCTAAAGAGAAGTTTTTCAAAAGAATATAACTCCCTTCAAATTAACTACGTACAGTGGCCCATCCACATTGGCCTCCTATACGAATCAATGTAACACATATTTACTCTTATAATTCCTTCGATTTTTATAATCGTGAAAACACAACAAGTCACTGCCCAGTATATATATCTGTTATTTATAGACCAATATCCTAACTTAGAACAATATTTGTTCTCTCTACACAAAAAAAATCAATAAACAACACTGACCGTACTATCATTGATTCTCTCCCCTCACAACTTTCTATCTTTTTCTAGCTTAACTCCTAACACATCATCACATCCGGAATATCATCTTAAGTAAGCACTGTAAACTACAGGTCAACTCATTTTATCTACTACTAATGTGGCGACTATTCCAATGTCAACTCAATGTACCAGCCATCATCTACTTATCAATTAACTTGTGGCTCGGCCTGCCAATTATTTCCCTTGGACCAAACATCACTATACTTCTTAATCATTACCGTTAAACACGGCATTTCTAGCACCAATAAAAAAAACTATTTGCTACAGAGTACATCCACCTACTGTACCAATACCTAATTTGTCCAATCTACGAAAAGTCAAGAAGTAAAAACATAAAATCAACCAGCAATTCTATCACTGCTTAACCACTCCTCAAGACCATTTATAAAAAGTTTCCATAGAAGCCTTTTTCAAGCCCTACTTTCATTTCCAAATCCTGAAACTTATAACTTGCTATCTGCAGTATTCTCTATCTATCTACCTCCCACGTTTCCACTTCTTCAATAACTCCAAGTTTCTTTGAATAAGTGCTAACTCTACATCAATATCCTCTTCCTCGTACAACTTATTAGTTTCTTCCATACTACTAATTGATTCTGACTTTTCATCCATTTCTTCTTCTTCGTCTGTATGTCTCTCGTTAGCAGCCGCTAATCTCTTCTGTTCAATATCCCATCTAATTTGTCTATCACTATTTCTTAAGGACCTTTCTAGTAGAGGCATATCTTCGCCGCTTGTTGAATAATCTCTAATTCTCCTCTGTCTTTTCACTTCTCTATCTCTTTGTTTATCCATTCTTCTTTTCGTTGCTTGTCTAGTATTCTTAAATGGAGCACCTATTTCCTCTTCCATACTATCATAATGACTTTCATTCACCTTTTCTTCTTCTATTGTTTTCGGTATCGTCTGTTCTTGAGTATCTTCATAACCTGGAGTTGCTAGTAACTGATTTTGTGCTGGAGCTTTTCTAAAACTTGGGGTTACTGTAGCTCCTCTAACGACTTGTTCATCTAAGTATCCGGTGTCTGAATAATAATTATTATTGTAATTATCATTTTTCTTCTCATCCTCATCTCTTCTTAAGTGCTCTACGTGTGCCCTTGCTACATGTCCCGTGACCTGGTTCTTGATACTATACGATACATTTCCTAGCTTTTCTAAAACGTAATAACCTGGAATCCAACGAGCATCAAACTTAGAGTTTCTTCTATGCTTCTTGTAATAAACTTTATCACCTACTTTAAACTCCTGTAACTTTGTATTTACATTTTTGTACTTTTTCTGTCTTTCCCTAGCTTTAATTATATTATTCTTTAATCTTACGTGTGCTTTATGCATTTCTTGTATTATGGTCTCTTGAAAGTCTTCCCCCATATATTTCCGTCTTGGTTTTAATAGATTATCTATAGGTAGTATTGGTTCTCTCCCGTGTATTAAATAGAATGGTGAAAACCCCGTGCTCTCATTTTGATTTGTGCGAATAGCGCTAAGGGCAGGTTCTAAGAATAGATCCCAATCTTTTTCATGTTCATCAACAATCTTTGCTATAACGTCGTATAACGTCCTATGTTGACGCTCGTTCTTAGCATTTGAAGAAGGTCTATAATATGAGGTCTTTATATGATTTATATTCAAATCTTTTAATAACTTTTCGAATTTTTTATTTACAAACTCTCTACCATTATCCGTAAGTATAGTTTGTGGGCAACTAAATCTTGGTACGAACTCTTGTAAAAAAAATATTAATGACAGTATCTGCGCTCTTATCTGGAATTGCATAAATTTCCGGCCAAAGACTGTAGACGTCTACTATATGAATTAAATACACGTTTCCTGAAAATGTTCTAGGGTGTGGACCTGATATATCTAAACTAATCTTTTGCATTGGGAACTGAGGAATATCTGTATCTTGTAAGGGACACTTAATTGTTTTCATATTCCTTAACCTGCATTTTTCACACGTATCTACATATTTGCAAGCAGATTTAAACAAGTTTGGCCAATAATATTTGTTCGTAAGTGCTTTCACCAATTTATCACGACCGAGATGTCCATTCTCATTGTGATATGCTTTTAAAACTTCATTTTCCAAATGTTTTGGAATATATTTCCTTAGCTGTTCGTTCCTTTCACACATATAGTATAACTGTCCATCCTCTTGTAAAACCAAATAATTCTTCTTATATTTGTTATCCTCCGTTTCTCTTAATTTTTGTTTTATTTGTAAGACTTTTGGATCCAATTCTTGTTCTTCTTTCATATTAAATTGTGCTAAATGTGGGTCTTCTGCTCTACGTTCAGACTCTTGATCCAATGGTAAACTCTCAATTTCTTCTCTATTTATTATGGCAGAATCTAAAATATTCACTTGCCAGTTTTGGTCGTCTATCTCTGGTTCAGCTTCATCTTCTGTGTCTCCTGATGACTGTGGGTACGGGATCCTAGACAATAGATCAGCGCATGTGTTAATCCTACCTGGAATGTACTCAATTTTTGTGTTGTATCCCTGTAGATTCAATGCCCAGGTCTGTATTTTCCTGTTCTGCACTGGAGCTTCTAAAAAAGACTTTAAAGGCATATGGTCAGTTCTAATAACAAAATTTGCGTTATGTAAGTAGTAATTTAGTTTCTGAAGAGCATAATGAATAGCATATGCCTCTTTTTCAATAGTCGTCCATTTCCGTTGTGATTTGCTACGTTTGTGAGACAAGAAGTAAATTGGCCTTTCATTTTTAACCCCTGGTATTCCAGACTCTTTTCCTTCATATGGTTGAACCAAACATGCTCCTATTGCATTGTCCGAAGCATCTGTGTACAGTATTAACTGTTTATTCAAATCTGGATGCGTCAATAGTGGTACCAGTGTTAAGCTGTTTTTTAAATACTCGAACGCTTTTTGACACTCATCATCCCACTTAAATCTAGCGTATTTGCCTGCTAAATTTGTAATAGGTTCTGCTATTTTTGAAAACGCTGGGACAAACCGCCTATAATACGCACAAGTTCCTATAAACGCACGCACTTCCTTTACGTTAGTTGGAGGAGGTAACTCTTTAATAACCTTTATCTTGTCCTGGTCTGGTTTAATTCCGTCTCTATTTATAATATAACCCAAATATTTTGTTTCTGTCTTAAAAAACTGGCACTTACTAAGCTTCAATTTAACGTCATGTACCCTTAATCTATCGAATACTAATCTAATATGTTTTAAATGATCATTCACATCTCCTTTCGTAAAAATCAGAATATCGTCTATATAGGCTAATGCAAACCTTTGCATACCTTCTAATACTTCATTTATTAAGAGCATGTAGTGAGACGGCGCAGTTTTGACACCAAAAGGCATTCGTAAGAATTCGTAAGAACCCATATGAGTACAAAAAGCACTCTTCTTTTGCGCGTCTTCCGACATCGGAATACACCAGACTCCTGACCTTGCGTCTAACGTCGTGAAGAATGTAGAACCATTAAGCAGCACCAAAATATCATCAATTACAGGCAGTGGGTAGGCTACATTCTTAGTGATTTTGTTCAACGCCCTGTAGTCGCAGCAGAAACGACTCGAACCATCAGGTTTGGCCACGATGACGACCGGAGATGACCACTCTGACTTCGATCTTGTTATTATTCCTGCTTTCAACATATCTTCTATTGCCTTTTCCACAATTTCTCTATTTCTCAATGGAGTTCTATATGGTTTTAAACTAATTGGTGGATGGTCTCCCGTATCTATTTCCATTGTAACTGTTTGTGTCTTTCCCAATTCTAAATCATTAATTGCAAATACATCCTGATTTTGCTTTATAAGTTGTTCTAATACTTCCTTATTTTCTGGCGGAGCTTTTAACTGTGCCAACAATTCTTGTTCCCTTGTCATTTTGTCTAGTGAATGTATTTGGGCTGTATTTCTTCTGGATGGATGGATCAATTCATCCATTTTTACGTTCCCTCTTCTTCCGCGTCCGCGTATGTTATTAACTCTTTCACTAGAAGTTTCTGAATAACTTGTTCCCGACCTTTCTACTCTATCCGTTGCCAATATGTCACTAATGTTATGATCTAGTTTGGCTATCACACATCCTCTATATAATTTGATTTCTCTACCTGTGTTATTGATAATCATCACTGGAAAGGTTAAGTGTTTATCCAACGCTATTATTCCATCCGGAACTTCCAAACCAGGCTCATCAATTACTTCCTCTTGCAACTCAGTGATTCTGACTGTGTCTCCTGCCATATAATATGGGTTTCTCTTCAGCTTTGCTTGTATCAAATTAACCGACTGTGGTTTTAACGTCGTGGACATTTTAACTCTAACTAGTGCTGATATATGCATGTCTTCCTCCATATCTACATAGACGTCCCTGAATTTTAATTTATGTAAATCAAAGAAAAGTCTTATTCCATTTTTTATTAAAAAATCTCTTCCTATCAGCATGTTTCTATTTAAATCTTTCACTACATGAAAAAGATGTCTTACGTTGATCCCTCCTAATTTAAAATTGATCATTGTTTGTCCAATTAATTGTAAATTCTGTCCTGTAACAGAGTGAAGATTATTATGACTCTTAAATATTCTACAATTTCTCATTATTTTATATAAAAAACTTTCTTTAATTACACTAACCTGAGCTCCCGAATCAATTAATGTACGAACTCTATATTTTCCTATTTCTATTATACACGAACTATTATCTGTTGTCTTCACTGTAAACTGTTTGACTTCATCTACTTGTGAGCATTCTCTATTCGTCCCCCTATGTCTGTTATTAACATACTCTTTAAACCTTGGGACCTTATTATTTACCCTCCTATCACAGGTCCTTTCTAACAGGTAGGGCGCCGGTTTTCCTGCGTTCTTGTACCTGTAAAATTCCTGTGTCTACCTTCAACATTCCTATTCAACCTGTTATTGTCATTTCTACCTTGTGTATTCGACTGGACACGCCTGTTATTACAAAAACGAAAAACATGTCCGCGTTGACCACAAAACTAACAGACAATATTTGTGTTATTTGTGTTGCCTACTGTCTCACTTGTAGGGTATCTCATATTTCTTCTTTCATCATAATCACTTCTATTTCTACCTTGTAACGTCTGTATACCTCCTCTGCTATTCCATCCGAACCTTGTTTGTCCTATTTCCATAGGCTCCTCAATCCTGTCTTCTCGACTAATTCCTATTTCTCGTCCTGTTCTCAATCTAAATCTACGTCTCAAATTTTCTTCTTGTACCGCGATATCTACCGCTTGTGATAACCTCTCATGGTTTTCCCTCATCAGCTTAAATTTCAAACCATCGGATTTTATGCCATCTACAAAAATTCCGACTAACATCCTCTCCACCTCTTCTCCTCGTGCATTCTGTCCTAAGAATGCCTCTTCAGCCAGGTTAATCAACCTATCGCTGAACAATTGTACCGTCTCTCCGTTGTTTTGTTTAGCCTGTCTCAACACCGAAAAGGCATGTTGTGGATCCGTTATTTCCGCGTACTTCCGTGCCAGGTCCTCTTTAAATTGTTCCCATGTCTCATCTACTCTAGCCTCTAACTTTCTTCTTATATGATCCGAAACCGGTTCTGTTGCCGCCTGATACGAAAGTCTCATTGTCTCTTCATCTGTTGCCGAGACCAAATACGCATATTTTTCTATGGAAGTTATCCACTTCTTAAACTCTCTGGCCTGTCCACTAAACTTAACAATTTCAGTTGCCATTCCCTGTTGTTTAATAACCGTATTAAGTCTACCTACCGCTGTTCCTACCCCCGTCAAAACTTGTGCTAAGGTGTCTTGTTCCGCCATGCTGAAATATTATTATACAGACCAAGCAAACAACTTCACATTTGTAATTTACTAATTTAAGAAACACAATAATCACTTATACCGTAAGAACAGTTCAATCAGTTAATAGGTTTACAAATTACCCTACTCTTGTTTCCCGGTCCAAGCAAGACGTATTTTCCTAGGTTCGCCGTCAGGTTAAATTCAACGCTGTATTATTTGAAACCAATCGCGCACTTCAGGTAGTTCGTTCCTTCTTCTAAGGTAGTTCCTCTTCTTGGGATGCCTCAGTACAGTACTTCAACCCTTGGTTGGGTCCCTTCTGAGATGGAGTACATCAAATCGACGTCTTGAGAACGAGTCATACGTAACAGAGCCCAAAAGTATTAGTGAGCGGCTCTCATTTGCAGTAGAGCCCCGAGATACGTCAACAAAACATGGGCCAATCCATGAAGTAATGAGGTATTTATTTGCTGTCTTGATTGTCTTTTAACAAGGTTCTTTTTTTCTACCACGACTCAGTTGTTAGCGAAGCTCAAAGCGAAACCTATTAACATTGTCCATAATAACATTCAGTATTCTGGAAAAACTTTGAATAAGTCTTAAAGTTTCTTATTAATTTCTGCAAATTTGCTTTGAGGCGAAGCTGAACTTGCTTGTGCTATTTAAAAGTTCTTGCTCACCTGAAACAACGATCAGACTGGATTGACGTTCAGCAAAACTCCTGCTCGCTCGAGACAACGGTTAACCTGGCCTGACCTTCAGCAAAAAACTCCTGCTCGCTCGAGACAACGGTTAACCTGGCCTGACCTTCAGCAAAAACTCCTGCTCGTTCGAGACAACGGTTAACTGACTTGAGCTTCAGCAACACTCCTGACACGTTCGCTAGAGTAATGGACAAGAAGAGCCGTCAGGATGGTGTTTACAGTTGATGCTCGCCGCTGCAACCTGTTATGGCAAGTTGGTCTTCAGCCTTTTTCTGACGCCAATTAAATTTTGATATCAAGTCTTGAAAAAGACTTACAGACAACCACCCCTGGCCGGGCTTTTGGTTGCTGTACTTCTCACAGATAACTTATTGGCCATTTTTCCAACTGCGCTTTTCTTTTATGTTCAATACTTGTTTAGAAGCGTGCCGCAATTCTGTTTTTGGCGATCGACACAAACGGACCAAGGATCTTGATAGTTTTTGAGCTACTTCGATGTATTATCCAGTAGACATCGTTTTTAGACTCCGCGATCTGACTCAGTAGACAGCATTTTGAGACTCCGCGTTGTTACTCAGTAGACAGCATTTTGAGACTCCGCGTTATACCAGGCTCGAATCCTGTGTCGTGGGCTCCAAATATTAGTCCTATAACAGTGTGAAGGACTAACAAGGACTGTTGGCTTTGGTATAAATAAGGTTTATTTCCATAGTATGACAACTTCTATAAACATGGCGTCCTTTCAGTTTCAGGCCCTGATGTTGACTGCCCCCTGACAACCAACTACGTCACGACTTGAGCATCTCTCTTCCCATTCTCCCCCGATGCTCAATCGTGCCGTAGCCTTTTCCCACCTACTACTCTACTTCTGTTACAAAATCTGTGTGTCAAGCTACCCCAAGTCTCAAACAGAACAGATTGGAATTATGTTTGTCAAGCTACCTCAAGTCCCAAACAGGACATATTTCCTATCTGTGTGTCAAGCACCCAAGTCCCAAACAGATCAGACTGGAAATATGTGTGTCAAGCTACCCCAAGTCCCAAACAGGATAGATTGGAAACCGTTGTGTCAAGCTACTCGAAGTCCCAAACAGAACAGACTGGAAATCTGTGTGTCAAGCTACCCCATGTCCCAAACAGGACAGATTGGAAATCTGTGTCTCAAGCTACCCCAAGTCTCAAACAGAACAGATTGGAATTATGTTTGTCAAGCTACCTCAAGTCCCAAACAGGACATATTTCCTATCTGTGTGTCAAGCACCCAAGTCCCAAACAGGACAGATTGGAAATCTGTGTGTCAAGCTACCACCAAGTCCAAAACAGGGCAGATTCGTCGGTTTGTAGTAATTTACTCTTAACAGATTCAGTACCAAACAAAAAGCACGCTTGAATCTAACAGAAATGGATGGAGGAATATAGTGGTGTGTCACAGAAATGACTTACAAGTTGCTAATATGGTAGCAGACATGCTGTATTATGTCTCAATTTAAAGGGGGTTGCATAGAGACATTAGACGCAGTCAAAATATTTTGGGAATGTTTTGAGAAGAAATGACTTGGAGAACTTGGTGACAACTGGCAAGATCGAAAGGAAGAGACCAAGGGGAAGACCGAGAAGTAAATATCTGGATGGCTTGGCCACGTGGCATGGTCGAGACAGGAACACAGAGCTGATCCACGACTCTAATGATCGAGTGAGAGGGCAAAACATGACCGCCCACGCTTATCGTCATGGCACATGATGATGATGATGATGATGATGATGATGATGATGATGATGATGATGATGATGATGATGATGATGATGATGATGATGATGATGACAGGGAAAACTACTGTATGTAAGCCCATCGTAGATACTAGAAGTCACCTTAGGCAATTAATCATCCCATGGCAATTAATTAGTTAATCGGGACTGATGTATCGACTTTTGGTAAAATACCCTTAACACTCCAGTCTACTCCTGGCTCATAAATCACTTGCTTTTATTTTTTTTAGATTCAAAGGTGTCCAAGATGCATTCTTTGGTTATATGATCAGAAGAGAGGCATTTGAGAACATCGTGACAACTGGAAAGATCAGTATGAGCAGAGGCAGAGGGAGACCGAGAGATATAATGCTGGATGGAATGAAACGATGGCATGGGGGAATATCATCAGCAGAGCTGATCCAGAACACCAAAAACCGCGATCTGTGGAGAGACATGAACTCCTCAGCCAGCTGGCAAGGCACATAATGATGACGCATTAATCTACCAAGCTGAAGTGCACGGCCATAGTTTAATTACATGGTTTTTGTGCAAATAATAAACCTTTACACCAAGTATGTCTTGTTAGCTCGACACAAGCACCAATTACAGTTTTTATTAACTTCCTTATCAACAAAGGAATAAAAACAAACAAAAGACTAAAACAATAATGTCCAATCAATATTCTATCCCAAAAACACATAAACAATAATGTAATTCTTTCGTCTGGTAGCCAGTCCTGTTCAGAACTTCTCGTCCAAACCAGTCTACATTTTCCTCCGTAATTATCTTTTTAAATCGTTCATGTTGTTTTATTTGTCCACAATATTTCATTACCCTCATCTTTGTTTGTCTTCTTTAATGCTCAGTTCTTGTGAGATAGATATGATTGTTCCCCTTCCTGCCCAATGAATGTTACAACTCTTCTGTTACATTAATATTGTTAGACTGCTAGATTGCGTGACAACATTCTAGTTTCATATGTTCCCCCCGTTAAAATGCTCACTATACACCTGTTTGTAGACACACAGTCAACGATCTTGTGGTAACTGTTTAGCTTTGTTTATTACGGGCACGCAAGTTTTACCTTTAACTGACCACAAATTCCTGATAATTTAGAATCTTTATCAAAGAAATAAAGCCCAGTTCATTAGAAGATGGAATAATAATTCTTACTTTTACCTAGAACCAATTGTAATATTGGACCATTAATAAATAAAATTAACAGCATGTCGTTCACAGGACGTCGCTGTCTACCAAAGCATGTATTGACTGTGTGATTTACTTGCCAATTATAGTTCTATAGTTTGCCATTGCTTTCTGAACGGCCGACGTCCTATGCCATGGAAACCAACGCAAAGCAGTCTGCTTACAAATCGGCCAAGGGTGATTTCAAACCCTCGACCCGGTATGCCGAAAAATTATAAAACTGTGCGTTTCACTATCCCCTAAGCCACAGCTGCCAACACTTTTTTTTTCAGAAGAATGTAAACCTATAATAAAAGTGCCAAAACAGTAAAAGACCTTTTTACAAACCAATTAGCGTATAAAGTACGCGGTGTCAGTTCATGTTTTTACACGCCAATTAACGTATTAGGTACACGGTGTTAGTTCGTGTTTTTACACGTCAATTAGCGTATTTAGTACACGGTGTTAGTTCATGTTTTTACACGCCAATTAGCGTATTAGGTACACGGTGTTAGTTCATGTTTTTACACGCCAATTAACGTATTAGGTACACGGTGTTAGTTCATGTTTTTACACGTCAATTAGCGTATTAGGTACACGGTGTTAATTCATGTTTTTACACATCAATTAGCGTATTTAGTACGACGTGTTAGTTCATGTTTTTATACGCCAATTAGCGTATTAGGTACACGGTGTTAGTTCATGTTTTTACACGCCAATTAGCGTATTGGGTACGTGGTGTTAGTTCATGTTGTTACACGTCAATTAGTGTATTAAGTACACGGTGTTAGTTAATGTTTTTACACGCTAATTACCGTATTAGCTAGGTGGTGTTAGTTCATATTTTTACACGCGAATTAACGTATTAGGTACACGGTGTTAGTTCATGTTTTTACACGTCAATTAGCGTATTTAGTACGCGGTGTTAGTTCATGTTTTTACACGTCAATTAGCATATTTAGTACGCGGTGTTAGTTCGTGTTTTTACACGTCAATTAGCGTATTAGGTACACGGTGTTAATTCATGTTTTTACACGTCAATTAACGTGTTTAGTACGCAGTGTTAGTTCATGGTTTTAGACGCCAATTAGCGTATTAGATACACGGTGTTATTTCATGTTTTTACACGCCAATTACCGTATTAGCTACGTGGTGTTAGTTCATGTTTTTACACGTCAATTAGCGTATTAGTTACACGGTGTTAGTTCATGATTTACACGCCAATTAGCGTATTAGATACACGGTGTTATTTCATGTTTTTACACGCCAATTACTGTATTCGCTACGTGGTGTTAGTTCATGTTTTTATAAGCCAACTAGCAGACCCGGCCCGGCTTCGCCCAGTTCCTGGTGGGGAGCATCTCATTTAATTCATATAAGTAGTCATATAAGTTCTCGTTCCCGTTACCGACTATCTGTCTGTCTGTCTTTCTGTCTGTCTATCTGTCTGTCTGTCTGTCTGAACCGGCCCGTCTTCGCCCAGACCCTGATGGGGAGCATCTCATTTAATTCATATAAGTAGTCATATAAGTTCCCGTTCCGACTATCTATCTGTCTGTCTGTCTGACCCGGCCCGGCATCGCCCAACTCCTGGTGGGGAGCATCTCATTTAATTCATATAAGTAGTCATATAAGTTCCCGTTCCCGACTGTCTGTCTATCTGTCTGTCTGTCTGTCTGTCTGTCTGTCTGTCTGTCTGTCTGTCTGTCTGTCTGTCTGTCTATCTATCTATCTGTCTGTCTGACCCGGCCCAGCCCATGGTGGAGAGCATCTCATTTAAATTATATAAGTAGTCATATAAGATCCCGTTCCCGACTATCTGTCTGACTGTCTGTCTGTCTTGGGTAAATGTAGGAGGGAGGAGGAAGAGGGAGGTGGAGGAGGGAGGTGGAGGAGGGAAGAGGAGGGAGGAGGAGGGAGGAGGAGGAAGGAGGAGGAAGAAGGAGTAGGAAGAGGGAGGAGGATGGAGGAGGGAGAGGGAGGAAGATGGAGGAGGAGGAAGGAGGAGGAGGAAGGAGGAGGAAGAGGGAGGAGGAGGATGGAGAAGGGAGAGGGAGGAGGGGAAGAGGAAGAGGGTAGGAGGAGGAGGGGAGAGGAGGAGAAGAAGGGAGAAGGAGGGAGGAGGAGAAGGAGGAGGAGGAGGGAGGAGGAGGGGAGAGGAGGAGGGAGGAGGCAGAGGGAGAAGAAGGAAGGAGGAGGAAGAAGGAGGGAGAGGAAGGAGGGAGAATGAGGAGGGGAAGAAGGAAAGGGAGGTGGAAGAGGAGGAGGAGGGAGGAGGAAAGAGGTAGGGGGAGGAGGAGGTAGAGGGAGGAGGAGGAGGAAGGAAAGGGAGGAGGAAGAGGAGGAGAAGGGAGGAGGAGGGTGGAGGGAGGAGGAGGGAGGAGGGAGGAGGAGGGAGGAGGAGGAAGAGGGAAGAGGGAGAAGAAGGGAGAAGGAGGAGGGAGGATGATGAGGGAGAAGGAGGCAGGAAGAGGAGGAGGGAGGCAGGAGGAGGAGGGATGAGGAGGGAGAGGGAAGATGAGGGAGGAGGGGGGAGGAGGCGGAGGGAGTAGGAGGGAGGAGGAGGGGAGAGGAAGATGGAGAAGGAAGAGGGAGAAGGAGGAGGGAGGAGGGAGAGGGATGAGAGGGAGGAGGAAGAGGAGAAGGGTGGAGGGAGGAGGTAGAGGGAGGAGAAGAGAGGGGGAGAGAGTTCGCCATTCCGAATTCATACTCGTCTAGTTCTTCCCTTCTACACGACTGTAGATAACTTCCTTACACATAAAAAGATGAATTGTTATTGATATTGCCGTGGCATGGAGGAATATCAGCAGCAGAGTTGATCCAAAAAACCAAAGACTGAGATCTACGGAGAGCCATGAACGCCTACGCCAGCCGGCACGGCACTTGATGATGATGATTGCCGTGTGACGATTCTGTGTAGTCACGTCATTTTCTTCCCTTTCCCTAGCGTTTTGGTTCGGGGATTCTTTCATCATCATCATCATATATTTACGTACGTATTTTGGGAGGGGGAGGAGGGAGGAGGAGGAAGAAGAAAAAAAAACTATGACAGTTGACAGCTCTGGAATGAAAGGAAGGCGTGTAGAAAATTTCATCTCAATCGGATGGGCCGTTAGCGAAAAAATAAAGGACATACATATTTACATACATACATACATATTTACATACATACACTTTGTTTTATATATATAGATTAACGTATTAGGTACACGGTATTAGTTCATGCTTTTATAAGCCAATTAACGTATTAGGTACACGGCGTTAGTTCATGTTTTTATAAGCCAATTAGCGTATTAGGTTCACGGTGTTAGTTCATGCTTTTATAGATCTGGTCAATATCTCACCGGTCGTCTTTACTTCCCTGGACATTTTCTGGTACCCATTTCAGGCTATGTTGTCCCAGAACCCTGGTCAATCTTAAATAATGCACCTCTAAGGGGATTCTACACAACGACCATGGGCTGGTGGGCGAGCGTGCTCAAAACTACGATTGAGAAACATAATTAACGATCAGAATGTCCTGAAAGATAAGATACAATAGCAAATGATCACATACATCGGTAGAAGACAGTAAACAAAATTAACTACATCGTGCTAAACAAACACAACGCTTACACACACAGAAACAACTGGTTCGTGTAATAGGGGAAAGGGTTGTCGTGGTCAGCGAGAGGAAGGTCGTCTGTAAAGTCGTGCATTATGGGCTGGAAAAACATCAGCAGTGAAGATAGGGAGCAGTTGGTGGATCTGTTCCCCAGGATACCCACATGTATGGTCGGAAACGAGCAGGCGGACAGATTGGATGAGTCCGCAACGTTGGGTGGGGTATTGGTGCAAGATAATGCAGATGTGGTTAGAGCCCTTTGGGATCGTTTGCGTAGAGTGGTAAAACAGATACATCATGATGGCCTAGGGAGATTGATGCGGCAGGGATTGACCAGAATATCTGGCCGGACACTCAGTACCCCGGGGAAATACTAGACGGACATATAACACTACTCAACAACCGTGATGTACCGGATATGAAAATATCTTACCTAATTTTGTTGTGCTGAAAACGAAAATGACTTTTTAAAATTGTTGATTGGCAAAATATATGCTACTAGTTTATTTAATTACGGTAAATGTATATATGCCGGTCTCCGTGGCTAAAGGCTTGCGGACAGGATTCGTAAGCCCGTTTAACTGCGTTCGAAACACAGCTGCGACCGATTTGGCAGCAGACCGCGTGGCGCTGGGTTTTAACGTATTGGTAAGGGGCAAACTATTGAACGTAAACTTGCCAAGACATCAAAAACAGCAGTAAAATGCTGGTGTTGACAGGGATGTCCTGTAGATGAGATATGCAAAAACAAATGTATATACATGATGCGGCTGTTGCGGTGATTTAAAAGGGTTCGCTCTTTTGCTTGGACTACAGGGTGGATACACAATGTACTGTTGCTTTATCTGTCAGTGAGATAGCTATGCACGAATTGACTATTATATCTTAATACGTTGGCCAATCAGGCAGTCATTGTAGCCTGGCATTAAGAACGTTGCGAACCCAGTACTTGTCGACACCAGCAAGATTTTGTTGCCACCCTTGCGCATTAAGCTGCGTGTCATGAACAACTTCGTCAGGGCAATGGCGAAAACAGATGAGGCTTTCAAGTACCTCATCAGAAAATTTCCAAGACTGAGTGAAGCTTAAAAGAAAGAGAAGAAGTATTTGTTGGTCCGCAAATTCGAAAACTTCTTCATGATGGCGAGTCTCTTCGCGTGTTGCATGGGAAGGAAAAAGCAGCATGATTAGCATTTAAGTCAATGGTGGACAATTTTCTTGGCAACAACAGAACTGATAATTTCAATGAAATTGTATAAAATCTCCTTCTGAAGTATAAGAGTCTTGGCTGCAATATGTCTTTGAAAATTAATGTTCTGGATTCTCTTCAGGATTTCCTTACGTCAAGCTGTGGAGCTGTCAGTGATGAGCATGGTAAAACTATTTCACCATGAAATCGCTGCTATAGTGACAAGGTATCAAGACGATTTGAGCCCTCAATGCTTACTGAGCGGCTCGCCGAGTGGCTAGAATGCCGGACTCTCCTTCGGGAGACCCGGGTTCGATCCCTCGGTAAGGTGTGGGATTTTTTTTCTGTCGTGGGCAAAAATAAAATTCTAACCTGCACAGTTCGCGGCATCTGCACTAGCCAGGCGGCCTTAATTCCTCGGGCTCAAAGACCCCTTTGCCATACACCGTAGCAAATGACAGTTAAATGACAGTAATGTTTACTGATTACTGTCGGACTGTGACAAGAGACACAGCATCGATTGACTACAAGAAGTAAGCTAAGAGAGCTCGAACAAGGACTGAATAATGACGGTATGGGTTCAAATGTTTCTTTTTAAAACACTATATGTGAACTTTAAATAATAATTTTTTTAAAATGTTTTCTATCATTGAATGTTGAAATATCAATTAATTAAGTTTGCCATTTGGTGAATTTCATTATGGTATTTGAAATCAGCATGTCAAAACCCAATAAGAAATGGTGTATTTAAATTCTTATGCAAATAACTTTTGACAATTTGTTGACTAGTGTAATCAAGCTGCAACTTGTACTTTTAGCCTGATGACTCTTCCCTGGTTGCTGATGAGGAGGACGGAGCACGTATGGAAATATCCCAAGTTCTGAGCTGTTGGTTCTTAGCTCAACTCAACTCAGTTCAAGACACCAAACCTGAATTGATCAACACTGTTAGAGAACACGAGTTGCAAAGAAACTTAATCGCCCACGCCATTTGGCACGACACATGATGACGTTAATGATGACGTTGATAGTGACGCAAACAGAAAGAATGAATGAATGAAAACTGCTCCAGTTTATACCGTACATTGCATCTTTCTGTTCGGGATTGCAACAAGCGTAAAGAGTTTTGCTGCATCGCAGAACTGCGAAACGCGGGCTATTCAATTACTTCCTCCCCTACCGAGAGAATAGCCAACCGTTATCAACTAATGACAGATAACATATGACCGATCGAAGTAGATTTGGCTGGGCACATGAAATATGATTATTATCAACAGCAAACAGTAAACGTCAGGCGAAATAATTCATCTACCCGTTACATACGCAATAATCTTGTGGCGTTAATGCATTTTATGTTGCCGATTTTATGGGCCAGATCGCAGATTTTAAACACGAGACGGGAGCAGCAATTGCACTCAAACTCGGAAGTTTAACGTTACAACGTAGTCATGTTTCACCGACAGCTTTCGTTATGAAATATGTATTTTTATGTGCTAAACTCGATCACGTGACTGTACTCAAAGTACAATTAATTAAACGTGGTAATTACAAACATTTGGGATTCTTCGTCTTCTTTTCCTTTCTCTTCTTTCTCTTCTTCTCCTCTCCCTCCTGCTATTCCTTCCTCGTCCGCTTTTTTAAAATTTTCATCTTCTTCTTCCGTGTCATTTTCATCTTCTTCTTTTTCTTTCTCATACTCCTCTCTTTTCTCCTATCTTCTTGTCTCCTTCTTCTTCGTCCTGAGACTACTACACAGATATTGCCCTTCATGACTCTTTGGCATCTTTATAATATTGTAATAAGCTTGAAGTTCTTGTTTTATTATATTTCCCAGATATTTAGTGCTTCCTGCGTACACATTTTTATGTCTTACTCCTAGTTGTTCTTGCCTAGTATTTCACTGCATGTTCATAATTTCTCTTTTCCATCTCTTCTGTTGATATGCTTCTCTTTCATCTGCCTCTTCATTGCGGTTTTGATAAGTTATCTAATAACCCGCAGTAAGTATAACATCACCTTTTGTTGTCTTCCCTGTCTAGGATATTCTCAATATTCTTCTGGAAAACCGCATCTCCATTATCTTCCCCGCAATTTTATTAACTCATTGTCGAAAATCTGTATCCATTCAGAAGAACAACTGCACACACATAATTTTTCAGTAAGTGGATGTTTGTGATGTCGTGTTATTTCTGTGTCTCAGCTTATTCTAGCACAAGAGTACAGGAACCATCATTACCATTGTGTGCAATATCGGGCGCGTTAGTGTCATTGCTATGTGGCTGTGCCGATAATGTCATGACCGCGATCGGAAGAGTGTTCGACTCATGCGCTCGTCATCCGCTAAGAGAGGGAAAGGCTGGCCACATATTCCTCCATACATTCAGGCCCGACCCTAGCACATCACAGACGCGTAGCAGACTCCTTCGGGGTTTTGTTATTTGTTTCTTTACCGTGGACGAAATCAAGCGGAGCTTACTATCTTGTCCATCCACAAAAATGTGTCCTCAATGGTCGGGGTAAGTTCGGGTAACAATTTTGCCACATAATGCACTGTATGGCCTACCTTTGCTGTATCCAACTGAGTTTTTTTATTTTTTATTTTTTTGTTTAAGTGCACTGCTTACATACGGCAACTCTTGTTTTTCACTTTTATCCGAAGAGGAGGTAGGTTTCCGATCTCACTACCCAAGAAATCAAGTACTATAGTTCTCCTGACACAATAATCAGGACAAGATCAATGTTTTTAAGAATTTTATATCTTTTTCTACTTAAAAAAACTAGAGATAAAAATTTATTTAAAACCAGTTCTTCAATAATGGTTTCATCGGACATTCATATTCCTTCTTCTGCCTTTCATTCCCCTAATGGGGGAATAGACCCTCAGCCAGCTCATGTCAAGCCCTCTGTTGGCCTGTTCATGATTGCTTAGATTTTGTAAGTAAAGTGTTCTACAGGATTCGGTAGCTAGCCACTCGTCTACCCTCCTTAGTCATCTCTCACGTCAGGCGGGTATTTTTTTTATTTTTTTTTTAGTATTACTATTTTTTGCTTCTCTTATGGCAAGTTACCAGAAATGAAATCATCAGACATCAAACATCAGACATCAAACATCAGACATTGCTACAAAATTGCATTCACTATTCTTGGCAGAAATTAACCGAACTTGTGGAAGCTTGTTAGGGAGTGTTTTGATTTATTATTATGGAGAAGAGGCAATTATAAAAGAAATAATACACGTTTGAAGAAAAACTGGATATGATGAACTATAAACTAGCCATGTTCAGAAATTCCTAAATTCACACGGAATATTTCGCCCATGGGAATCTACTTTTAGATCAACAAATAGCATTTGAATTAGCTGACAATAAAATCAACGAACAGGGGAATTCACATGGGTAGGGGTGCGCTCTCAAAGAATGTGATGATGGATAAAGTGTGAAGGATAAAACATTACGACAGCTGGCCATTGCTTAGTTCACAGCATGCAAATTAAAGAATAACACTTCACTTCTTCGCTTGAAGATGGGTGGGGCAGGGCTTTAATATCATATTTGCTCGGGCAGGCGTGAATATACAAATAAGCGGCCCCAATTTACCGAAGTACGAGGGTAAGTTAATAAGTAAGTCACAAATGGCTGTAGAAAAATAACTAAAGATGATAACAACTTGAAACCTGTTTATTTTTATAGATACATTGTCCCTTTATTTCTCAACATAATTTCCACCACCATTGATGCACTTATCCCATCGTTTTATCAGTCCTCCCAAACCGGCTGTGCTGCGTGCTGTGTTTCCATTGACCTGCCATCCCACAGAACTGTGTTACTTATTGACTCACCCTCGTAACGTTTTCTACCCAGCTATGCATCGCTTTACACAACAAACATTTGTCAGCATAAACAGGAAACCCACCTTGGCGGGAGACATTTCGCGAATGACGCCGATGTTGATTGTGAAGTGAAAACGTGATTTAGAAAACAGAGCACGCAGTTCTATGCAGCCGGTTTGGAAGGACTGATAAAACGATGGGATCAATGCATCAATGTTGGTGGAAATGATGTTGGGAAATATGGGGATACTGTATGTATAAACATAAACTGGTTTCAAGTTGTTATCATATTTAGTTATTTTTCTACAGCCATTTGTGACTTGCTTATTAATTTACCCTCGTAATTGTAAACAGCCGGTCTCTCTGGCCGAGGGGTTACACCACTTTCTCCGTAATCCCGTTTATCACGTAGCGGGCGAGAACTGGGAGCGGTTGGTCCCCCGCTGGTGACTTGCGGGATAACTGAGCCGGCCGCTCAGAAAGCAATGGCAAACTACTGAGCGTAATCTTGCCAAGAAATCAACAGACAGCTGAAAGATGCTGCTGTTGACAGCGATGTCCTGTAAAATTATATGCGAATTTAAAAAAAAAAATAGTAAACATTTGATATGCTAATTATGACTCAGAAGCGATGAGCACACAATTAAAAGGGTAAAGATGGACCCATCCCAGAGTAGATACTTTGATTTAGTAGTAAGATATAGGCCTTGATATATTTGTGTAAGTACGTACAAACATGGACCCTGTCACGCGCCATATGGCGCATTGGACAAATGATGCTGGATCCATATTTGTATAGACAAACTGGCACTCGATGGGTGATGCGGTCATTATCCACTGGCCGCCTTTACAATATATTTCCTGGTACCCACTTTAGTTTGGGTCGGCCTGGGAGATACATTTTAATAATCCGCCCAGTTGCAGACTCGAGCTCATGTCCAGTTGACCTGAAGGCGAACGTCTAGCAACTACGCTATAACAGCTCCCCGATATTATAGTCTATGGAATAATGAGATTAGATGGCCACTTCCTTTCCTCGTCGTATATTCTCTCTGGATTATTTCCAGAAAATGCTCAAAAGTATCCATTACTCATTGTATGGGTGGCACGATGGTTAGTTCGCTTATCTGTCAAGACAGTGGTTCGGGCTCAATCCCCAGCAGAGAGGATTGTTTAATATTTAAAATTAATTATTAAGTATTCATCATCGTCTAGTGCCATGCCGGTTGGCGTAGGCGTTCATGACTCTCTACAGATCTCGGTCTTTGGTTTTCTAGATGAACTCTATTGATGAAATTCCTCCTTGCCACCGTCTCAATCATCCAGCATCATTTCTCTTGGTCGGCCTCTGCCTCTCTTCCCCTCGATCTTTCCAGTAGTCACGATGCTCTCCAATGCCTTTCTTCTCATCATATGACCAAAGAAAGTAGTTTTGTCTCTTTCTTATTGTTGTATATAATGTTTTAATTTCATTAGCCTCTTTCAGGCAGTCGTTGTTAGTTACTTTGGCAGAAAAAAGAATTCGCAACATTTGTCTCAGGAACCACACCTCTGTTGCTTCCAAGCTCTTCCTAATTTGTTTATTTACATTCCAAGATGCACAGCCATAAAGCAAAACAAGTTCTATATAGCACTTCAGCACTCTCTTTCAATGATAGGGACTTATTGCAAAAGATATTCTTCATTTTCTTAAATGCAGCTTATGCTTGCCCTATTCTGCTCTTAATCTCTGTTGTGCACCTTCTGTCTGATGTTATCAATGACCCTAGATATTTAAATTTATCCACTTGGTTGATAATTGTTCCTTCTATTTCTAATTCATATTTTGGTGTCATCTTTTTCTTTGATATCACCATTGTTACTGTTTTCTTGATATTCAAGGAGAGTTCTTCCTTTGCACTCTCTGTTACTGCAATGTCCAACAATTATTGTAGATCCGTTGCATTATCCGCCACATGTGTTATCTGCATAGCGTATATTGTTTATATTATATCCTCCGATTAGTATTCCTGGCTTCTCTTTGATCCCTCTCATTATTACTTTGCTAAAGAGGGAGCGAGATCAGGTGACAAAACACAGCCCTGTGGTACTTCCAGCCTTATTTGTTCATAATTGCCCTCTTTATTTCCCATGTTAATTGCTGCTACTTTGTTCCAGTAAATATTCTTTATTATTCTGAGATCTTTCCCATCAATGTTAATATCTTCCAACATTTTAATCAGTTCAAAATGATTTACTTTATCAAATGCTATTAAGTTTGTTTTTATTATTATTATTATTTTTTTTTCATATCCTATTTACAGGACATCGCTGTCAACACCAGAGTTGTACTGCTGTTGTTGATGTCCTGGCAAGTTTTACGTTCAGTAGTTTGTCATTGCTTCCTGAACGATCGTCCCCCATACCAACACGTTAAAATCCGCGACACGATCTGCTGCCAAATCGGTCGCCGCTGTGTTTCGAACACGTGGTAAGCAGCTCACAAATCACGTTCGCAAGCCTTTGGCCACGGAGACTGGAATCTTAAGTATTAAGTAATGATATCTTCTTCTCCGAGCCATTGAGGTTCTTTGCTGCAGATACAAGCCATCTCCATTCGTCTCTCTGGTTGACCTTCTCTTGCCAGTTGCTGATTCCAAGTGCTTGTAGGTCTGTATGTATATTATCTTTCCACCGTCTTCTTGGTCTACCTCGGGGTCTACGGTCATTTATTTCCTGAGTGTAAGCGAGTTTTGTTTCCCTATTATCTTCCATTCTTTGTATATGCCTCAGCCATTTCAGTCTATTAGCCGTCATGATACCAGTGATTAGCGGGGACTTAAACAGATCATAAATATCTTTGTTGCTTCTTGTTTTCCTCTCTCCACTTTGTGTATCCCTAATCGGCCCAAAGATGCGTCCTAAGACTTTGTTCTCAAAGGTTTGTAACAAGTAATGATGTTCAGTATTTTATTCAAACTTTTATTTCTTGTAACCGCACAGCGAATTTGATAGCAATCAATTTAATTTACGCGGTTACGTAGCTTCAAGACACTCGCGCGCCGATCCGGTCATCAGGGGTAAACCAATTTTTTTTATTGACCTGTGGTCTCAGGTCGAGCCAAACTAAACTTGGTACCTGGTAATGCCTTGGTAAGAAAAGAGAGCCGGTGTGATACTAACCACATCACCCACGTGTGCCAGTTGACCTATACAAACATGAATCTAGCAATATATGCCGAATGCGCACGTATGCGTCTATAAGGGACTTTTATTTTACCTTAAATTTAAATTACCTGCCCATTCTTTAAATCCGTTCCTGCATATGTAGGTAATACGCATATACAAGAAGTTTATATTGCCGCGAAGCTGCAACCAATTAACACACTTTACATCAAATTATTACCTCGAGAAGTACCAATTCGAATAATTCGACCATTTCTTGTTCAAACTAAACGACACTGATTATTCTTATTTAACTTCGTATGTTCATATATGAGCAGATGCTTACTTCTGTGTGATGTGTGGTTTTTCCCAGTCATGAATCTATATTTTATCAATGCGATGAAGCGATGTTGCGAACTGTGAGTTTTTCCTTCCTTCCATCTGTCCGTCCTTCTGCTTGGCTGTCCGTCCGTCCGTCCGTCTGTCGGTCTATGCCCCTGTCTATCTGTCTGTTTGTTATGTTTAGTGTAGTTGTGTTTTTTTTTAAATTATTATTATTATTTGCTATATTCCTTGCGGAATAGTTACTTACATTTCACTCAACTAAACCACCGAGCTGATATCAACAGTCACTTGGTAGTTTTATTGATGTTACAATTTGATAATCAAATCCAAAAATTATTATAATCAGGTCGGACAGATTACTAAAAGTATAACATCAGTAAACAGACTTACAAAACGGCTGTTATTTTATACTGAAAATGTCTGGGTCGTTTTGACGGCTCGACAAGACCTGATCTTGTACCCCTTGGTACTGCAGTCACAATGGAAACTTCACAAAGAGTCGAGAACACTTGATAAGCCTTACTCGTCGTTATTCACTTTTGTTATTGCAAAGTTCGTGAAAATTGATATTCTTAGTGTAGAATTAAGTCATCCTAACCGCCCCCCCCCCCTCCCCCCCCCCCAAAAAAAGGGATAATGTATTGGGCAATGATTATGAATGAGGCTGTTACCATCATTCGGGATTCAATATGTGCCGAACAACTGATAATGCACTAAGCAATGACTATGAGATCGTTAACATTCTGGATGAAGCCTATACACTGGGAGAGGAGTGGAGTGGGTCAGAATGACAGAGCAAATGCCAGACTTGTGCAGGGTCATAATCACACTGGATCAGGAGTGGAGAGATTGACCAGTGGGCAACGCTGAATGGGGGGAGGGGTGTAAAAATGATACACGACAATTCTTGCCCAGGTGATGTAATCGCCTACACGAATAGCCCTGTGATAGGAAGCATAAGAAATGCAGTGGGTTTAAAGCGAAGGTTAATGGACGGCGTCTAGTTCAGGAGAGCCTGGCATATGATACCGCGACATATAGTCTTAGAATGGAATTGGAGGCAGTTACTGTGGCGTTCCACAGGCTGGAGGAGAAACAGCACACCAATGTAGTGACCGTAATGGATTCACATCGCATGCTGAGCAGGGTGAAGACCAGGTACGCGTCGTGCAAAATGGCATGCTTCAATTAAAATATCAAAGATAAGGCGCATTTGTTGGATCCTTTCCCCAGGGTATGCTGGTGTATTGGGAAACGAGAGTGCGGACAAACTGGCTATATCTGCACCGCTGGATGGTGTATTGGTGCACAATAAGGCAGTTGTGGTCCATTCAAGACCCTTTGGGAAACATGCGTATAGTGTGGCAGAACATATACACCATTCATTGCCGGGAGAGAATGGTGCGGCAGGGAGTGAACAGATGTCCTGGCCGACACTCAGTACTCCAAGGAAAGGTCACACGGACACATAGTCAGATTGCTACATGTAACATTAGTATTGGGACTCTTCGCTGGTAGTTGAAGATGAGGACAGAGTGCGTATGGAAAGGTGCCGAGTGCTGTGATGTCGGTTCTTGACTCAACTCAGCTTTGTACAGAGCAAGTGATGATGCAATGAGCAATGACATAAGGATGGTAACACTCTGTTTCTTGAGGCAGGTGAGGAAAGATGCTGGAGCTGGATAGTACACACACTAAGAACACCTGAGGACAATATAACACTCTCTTGTCTGAAACCCACAAGGCAAACGAAAAACAGGAGACCTAAATACACATGGAGAAGAGAATTACAGAGATGAATAATATTGGGATGAGATGGAGGGAGCTGAAAGAGATAACAAAAGATAGGACGGCTTGGTGTACATGGGTTCAGTGATGTGCCTCAATAGAGGGTAAAGGGCAAAAGAAGAATTAGAAAACAAGAATAAGAAGGTTAAAGACGACATGATCGACTCAATTCCACCGGGTTTTATCCCAGCTAACTCGGTCACTCTACACAGAATAGCAAATCGCCTAACGAGAGCATCGCACAACGCGTGAACTCCATATGACCACCCGGGGATCTCCGGAACATTTGCACTCGTCTCAACGACGCAGTCAGAGAACGATCCCACGACCTACAGATCGCGAGCCAGACGACTGGACTATTTCGCCACGGAGACCCCATCCCTACTATATAAGCAGGTGAGGAGTACAGTGGAAATACCTGTATACTGCAGGCTCAATAGAGGACAACAGCAGGAGGAATAGGAGAAAGAGTGAAGAAAGCAGAAAAGTGGGACAAGAAAGGGGAGGATAAAGAGGAGTAAGATGAAGAGAAAAAGGATGAGGGAAGAAAACTGAAAGCAGTTTTTTTTTTTTTTTTTTTTTTTTTTTTAAAGAGGGTGGTGTGAGAAGATAGAAAAGAAAAGAAAGACAAAGAGGAAAACGGTAATGGTTATGATAACAATAATTTCAACGCAGATTACTTATTCATGGCTAGCACCGGCAATTTCGATGAAAACTGAAATCTCTCCTAAAATCTGGGTTTTGCTATCATGTTTTAGCAAAATCCTGCCCTCACTATGGGAAAAATATCTTCTTTGACCGATTGAAGGTATTAGAACTCTTTAAGGTTGACAGGTGTGGCTGCTAAGAGCTGTACTTTAAACATTTAAATGATTATCGTTGAAAGCCTCCAGCGTATAGCGGCATTATGTTTAGTTTATTGCACTATTTCCAGGCCCTGTTTAGGAGTTTGCCACGCACATAATGGGAAAACATCAACCATTTGCGGCTCCACATCCAAGACATAACAGCAGATGGGAGATGTATTAAGGGAGTTAAATGTAGAATATCCCAAGCTAAGGTAGTATTTCACAAGGTGAAGAATATTATCTGCAATTTGTCTGTGTCGATAGAGATGAGACAATTGAGTTCTTGAGTTATATTCAACTAGCTATGGTGTACGTAATGGAATCATCGACAATTAGCAGATACATGAGGAGTTATGTGGGAGCTTTGGAGATGTGGGTTATAGAAGAATGATGAGAACACCATGGCGGATTGAAAGAAAAATGAAGATATCTTGAAAGACGTTAACTTACAAATAGAACTGGTTAATCGCATCACAAGGAGACAGTTGGCGCTCTTTGGGCGTGTAGTGAGACGGGAAAGGCGGGAGTACGTCGTCACAACGGGAAAGTTGGAGTGGAAGGGAAACCAAGAGAGAAGATGCTAGACAGTTTGATATCATGGCAAGGAGGAACATTAGTGTCAGAAAAGTATGAAAGCATACCAGACAGAGAGCTGTGAACAAGTAAGTTCACCAAAGCCGCACGGCATGGACTATAAGAAGAAGGCTTCCATAGATATTATGTAAATGTTATACCTCATGCAATACTAACAAGCACAGACATGATGTATTATTTCCATACCCGGCATTTTCCACGGGCTCAAACAAAAGGTTTACCAAATGTTATTTAAAACAAATAAATGTATAGGGATGTTGTGCTGCAGTCACTTTTGTGAAAGGTAAAGCAACGGACTCTTTTCCGCGCCTTTCGTGGTATTCATTAATTATGTGCCATGCCGAAAGCGTGGACGTTCGTTTCGCCATCTCACTCATCACCAGAGTTAAGGGATCTGCTTCGTGTTCTTGTCTTGACCGTGCCTTGTGGCCAAGCCATCTAGATATTTATTTCGCTGCCTTCCGGTTGATCTTTTCCCATCAGTCTTACCAAGTTCTCTAATTTATTTCTTCTCATAACGTGCCCAAAAATAAATATTCATTGTCAACGTCCAATTTCTCCAATAAGTTTACGGTTTTCATTTGCTTCTTGTAGGACTTGCTCATTGGTTTGTCCCGAAATATTGGACATTTGTGAAGTAGTGGCGGGGTGACCAGGTTGTCAACTTGCCACATTGCAAGTGGGCACTTATACAGTAATTAGTTAGTAGCTGTTCCAACTTCACGGCAAAGAGTCGTCCCATTATGCTCCGTTCCTGTGCTAGTGAATATCACACAAAATGCTCCTCACTGCCCCCTGTGAAATGTGGAACAGAAGGGAGTCTCGACAAACCAACCGCCCGCATAGGTATACTTTGCATAATGCCGAAATGCCAACACAAAAGTCCGCCACGAAAAATACAGTCCATAGTCGCTGGAAGCAGCAGTCACTAGAAAACCAGCAGCCACACATTACTGCATAAGGCAACCCAGTTAGTTCAGCGACCACCCGCTAGCCATTTTTCTGAACACTAGTTCACGCTACAAACAATCGTGGACAAATGTAAAAGCACTCCACGCGAAATTCACAGCTGACAGTGTCGCTCACCATCACTCAACTCAGTAGCAGGGTAACGGAACCATGCTGAGGTAAGTAGGAACATTTTTTCTAATTTTTATTTTCTCTTCAGTGCTTTCATTTGTGCATCTGTTTATTCTTCTCATCCTGTCGTCACGTCTTAATATAGTCACAGGAGATCTCTGTGGCTATATGTTGTGTTTTGTGTATATGTTTGTTTGATGATAGAGGCTAATCGTCGCAACGTCCTGTATGTGTCGGTAATTCTGTCATGTAAAGCTGCACTAATTTGTGTCATTTTATACTGTTTACATTTTCACAGCTTTACCGCAGTCCCACCATATTTTATTCATATTTTGTAGATTTTCTCAGTATGATGCAAGTCTTCGAAATGCCGCCCCTTACATGTTTTATTTTCTTAATTAGAAATATATTGAGAAAATCTACAGCACGGTACTGCACAGTATCGGTATTTTATTTGGCATACGCACGAGGTGGACGTTTGAACCGAGCAATCATTTAGAATTTTCGTTCGGAGACATTTGAACCTGTCAAGTAATAGTATATTTACGGACATAAAAACCCTTTTGACAATACAGTAGGGTGCACGTTCGATAGACATCTTTGCCCGTGATTTGGGGGTGTGCCGATGAGTATCAGAATAGTTTCTGAACACTGCATTTCGGGGGGGGGGGGGGGGGGGGGGCACAAAATCTTAGATCCCATGCCAGTTTGATTTAGGTCAGTGATGGCCATTTGTCCGTAGTGTAAGATGTGGACGTATGGCAGAAGTCTTGAAAGGAGTTCCGTACAAACAGTACCGAGCTCTCTGGGGCCTGAAGTGTGATATAGGTTGCCTTGTTATAGTTATACGTACCACCGTGACCTTAACTTTCTCTGGTGCCTGTGATCGAAGTCATGAAACGTGTGACCAGTAGACAGAGGGGCGAAGATGGCCTGGGAAAGCTAACCTGGTAAACAAGCGGTTAGATAAATCGGTTGTGACGGCCAAAATACGTTAATATCACGACTCTACTGTGAACTGACAACATCCAATGACGTCCAAAATAAAAATTTTAAAAATACAGGACGAATGACAAGAAGAAAACGATATGGAACAGAATTACCAACTTTGCTCTATAGAGATAGTATTAAATTAGTTTCACTTGTCTTCATTATCCTCTCAAGTTCTTCTTTGGATGAAAATGCGCCCCGCCTGATAATGGACATCAAAATCTGGTGTGTGTGTCCGACTCCCACATATGTGTACGGTTTGCTCCCTCTAGACAGATTCCGTCCTAGGTAAAGGCCTCTGTCTACACGTGGGTAGATTTTCCTTCCTCATTTTCAGTTTTCTAAAGACATGAACTTAATTCAAGGGATTCATTCATTCAGTAGCATGCCCCTTGCAGTACTTCGCTCCCATAACAACTGTCCGGAAAACTTCTCGGTCATAAGCAAGATGTCTCGCGTCTGATACACCCATCTGGAGATCATCTGCCACATCCTGCACCCATCTTCTCTTCCTTTTCTTGTGTTCTCGAGCATATACACCTCCATGATTGTTCTCTCCAAACTGTCATGGCCGGTCTCTCTGGCTGTGGGGTTACAACACTTTCTCTCTGTAATCCCGTTTATCACGCAGAGTCTCGTAGCGGAGCGAGAACTGAGGCGGTTCGACCCCCGCTCGTGACTTGCGGGATACTGAGCCGGCCGCTCAGAAAGCAATGGCAAACTACTGAGCGTAATCTTGCCAAGAGATCAACATACAGCTGAAAGATGCTGGTGTTGACAGCTAAGTCCTGTAAAAAAGGATATGCTAAAAAAAACAAAAAAAACTGTCATGACGTTTCAAGTGACCAAAATATTTCAATTTTCTTAGTTGAATCGTCTTTAGTAGCCAACATTCTTCAGTATTCATTTCTTGTCGTATAGATGGTGTTTGTTCTTTTCTGTATCCAAGATATTCTTAGAACCCGTCTATAACATTTATATTACTGTTCAGTTAGTGTCCATGTCTCACAGGCGTATGTTGCAAGGGGAAAGATATATTGAGCTTGACGCTAGTCCGACTTTGTGAAGACATATGAAGGGTGTAGCATAGGTGGGAGCGCAAGCGCAATTGAAATACTACTACTTTTATCGTTTCTTTACTTATTCAGTCCCGGTACAGATTTGTCCGCAGCAGACGAGCAATATCTCCGGCGGGCCTATTCTCACCGGTCGCGAGATCCACACAGTGGAAGGATGGGAAATTTGCTCGCAAGAGACGAGCAATATCGCCTGCGGTATCTCCGGCGGGCCTATTCCCGTTGGTTGCTGGATCCGCTAACGTCAGGAGGGGAGTCTGACGATAGTGCACGCTTTACACAGGTCCGGACACTTGTGATTGACAGATGTACGCGCCCTTATGGTCCAGGCGCGTACGAGGCCCTCACCTGTGAGACTTGGCTGGACGCATCTAAGCCGGGTCCCTTGGGTTGCAGGGTCTGGCCATAACTCGCCACCTGCTCGTGGAGGCGAGGTCTCGGATGTTTGACGCTGAGCCGCCATCGTCTGCAGCCTACCTTGTGCCAGACGTATTGGTTACCCGTTCCTCTGGAAAACACAAGGCTAGGCCGAGAGAGGGAACATGTCGTTTGGGGACCACATGTTTCTCTGAAGCTCTGCCCAGGCATTTTGATGAAATAATAGCCACATTCCAACTCACATACTTTGGTCTGTCAAGACTGCAAGGTGCCACTCACTGCCCTACTCCACAATTTATTCAGTTGTTTTAGTTTCTGAAGAGCAATAGATATTCGTATTGTAATTTCCTTCATTGCGTCACCTTTGTTCGCCATTAATGACTCAAGATATTCGAAATTTTCCATCAGCTCAAATTTTTCCTCATTAATTAACATATATAATTCTTTCTCCATATTAGTTGTATCTGTATGTATTATCTTTGTTTTTGCAATGTTAAGATGTAAGTTGTGATTTTCACTATTCTTTTGGGTTGTGGTTATTAGTTTTTCTATGCCTTTCTGCGATGTGGATAATCAGGAAATCAATGGCGGAACTCTTTGAGGCCACTAAGACAGTTCATAAATAAATACACATAGTGTTATTGTTTTGGCGCTCATTTAAAGTCTACACTTGTTCCTACAGCGAGGCACCGCCGTCATTTGGAAGTGACAGGTTCGAATCCCGGTCGGTAACTATAGATTTCAAATTTTATGTTGTCTAGTGCGCCCTCTAATCTGTGCATATCGAATCTCTGGTATTTCATGACCACCGATATTTAGGGCATCATATTGCTCCTTTGTTATATCATCTCTGACATTTTGGCGTACAGGTTAAAGAAACAAGGGGACAGCAAACAGCCCTGACGGACTCCTTGCTTGATACCAAACCAGTCTGTTGTGTCACCAGCTATTTTAACGGCTGCTTGTTGGTCTAGGTAGAGTATTTTTATGAGTTGTACTACATGTGATCTGTTCCGTGGCGAAGGTGTTACGGACGCAGTTTGTAATCCCGCATACCGCGTTCGAAACACAACTGTGTTGGTTGTTTATGACATGGTATGGTAGGTGTCGGTCGTTCAGAAAGCAATGAAAAACTGCTGAACGTAAACTTGGCTTGGAATCACGAACCACACAAAAATGCTAGGGTTGACTGCTACGTCCGGAAAGGATATGCAACTAACTTTTTAACTGCATGCTATTTTCCTCACGATTTCCAGAGTATCTGATATTGTACACAGTCAAATGCATTTGAATAATCCACAAAACACGAGAATATGTTTACATTAAATTCTCTACACTTGTCTATAATTAAACGCATGTTGAGTATGTGATCTCTTGTTCCTCTTCCTTGTCTAAATCCAGCTTGAACCATGTTAATCTCTCTTCCATTTTCATACGAAGTTCTCCCATTATTGTTTTAATGCAACAGTTCTATAGATGATGCATAATTTCAGATGCCCTTTTTTATTATTTGAATGAAGGTAAGACAGAGGCATTTAAATGTTGAGTCATACTGGGAAAATATTTAGCAAAATTCTTGAGAAAAGACTACGAGCTATTATAGAACCCCAGCTAAGCGAAATACAACTTGGATTTAGGAAAAACAAAAGATGCACAGATGCCATTTTTGCTCGTAGACAACTTATAGAAAAATCAATCGAATTCAATGAAACACTCTACTTAGCCTTTGTCGACCAAGAAAAGGCATTTGATAGAGTGGATAGAAACAAGCTGTGGGAAATCCTTAAACGATATGGAGTGAGTACAAATCTAACAAACCTATGTTGAAGCTTATACAACAACAATGAATGCATAGTGAGAGCAACTGGAGGACACTCAGAACCCTTCACCATAAGATCCGGAGTACGACAAGGTAGTGCCCTGTCCCCTCTCTTGTTTATAACATATATAGACAACATATGTAAAGAAATCAGCCAAACAGGGATCGCAAGAACACCGCATGATGAGAACACAGAAGAAGAACCATCTGCATATCTAACCATTAGAGAACTCCTGTTTGCGGACGACCAAGCACTAATAGCAAAATCAGAAGCTGAATTACAAGACCACATGAATAGTCTAAACTAAATGTGTAGGGAACATAACATGAAAATTAGCACAAGTAAAACAAAGGTATTGACTATAGCTAAAGAAGATAAAACAACAACGATTCACATAAACGAACATCCCTTGAAACAAGTAAAGTGTTTCAAGTACCTAGGAAGTCAAAATCTTCGTGATGTGACTCATTATACTAATTGTTCGATGTTGATCACACTCCAAGGCTCCTGATTTCTTTGGGATTGCAATAAATACAGAATTACATAACTCATGAGGTATATTTCCAGTATCATATATTGTATTAAGCAGACTGGTAACTTTATCTATTCCATATTCTTCTAAAGCATTAATCATTTCTGTTGTGACGCTGTCTGGACCGGGGGTCTTGCCAGATTTCATATCATATGGTTAAGAGCATTCTGAACCTCCATCTTCAAAATTGCTGGTCCTTCATTATTATTTTGAACATCATACTGTTCGTCTCTGTTATCGTCATAAAGGTTTTTCACGTAATCTGACCATACACGTAAAATCTGATCTTTTTCTATTATGGCTCTTCAATCTTTTGTCTTTAGGCAGCCTGCTGATGTACGTGTTCTTTGGTTAGTAAGCTCCTGAATTCTTTTGTGCATTAGTTTCGCATTTTTACTGTTGCGTTGTTATTCAATTTCTCTGCAATTTTTCTCAAGCCATGTTTCCTTTGCCTCCTTACATAAGGTTTTGACTTTTCTGTGAATTTCTTCATATTTGACAGGATTATTTTTGTTCTGTCTTCTTGTTTCCATTAGTTGTAAAATTTCTTCAGTCATCCATGTCTTAGGCTCACTTTCTTTACTTTTGGAATAGTTTTTTTTTCTGCTGCACAACTGATTGAATTCTTCAGCATTTCCCATTGATCATCTACATCTTGAAATAGGATCTCTAGATCAGACAATAAATCAAATTTGTTCTTTACTTCTATGTTAAAATTATCTTGTATTTCTTTGTCAGTTTTCAATCTGCACAAGTCATATTTAGGGTTTCCTGCTGTATACTTGACTTTCTTTAACTTTACCCTCAATGTGCCTGTAATTAAACTGTGATCACTGTAATAGTCTGCATTTGGAACTATGTTTACAACTGTAAACGCATTTTGAAACCTTTTGTTAATCAGCATGTAATCTATCTGGTTTGTAATCCTGCTGTCTGGACTCCTCCATGTCAATAATCTTCTAGGATGATGTTTAAACCAGGTGTTTCCTGCAACAATATCTTGTTCTTTTGCCCATTCTACAAGTCTGTATCCTCTTTCATTTCTCTCTCCCAAACCATGGTTGCCTACACTGCATCCATCGCTTTGCTTTCCTATTTTTGCATTGAAATCATCCATTATGATATTTATTTCTGATTTTTTTTTTTTTTACAGTTCTTCAAAGCAGACTCCATGTCATTATAAAATTCCTCTATACTTTTCTTCACTGCATTCACTAGTTGGAGCAGATACTTGAATGACATTTATTTTAAAAGGTCTTCCGTTTAATTTTACTAATAGAACTATGTCTGACACAGCCCGATATCCTTTGACAGAATTTGATTTTTGCTTATCTAATATAATGGCTACACCTCTTTGATGTTCTTCTCTCCCGAAAAAATAATCTTACAATCCTCTCCTGTCCTTATCCCTGCTCCTTTCCATCTCGTTTCCGATATTCCTAATATGTTAAGTTTCTCTCTCTCCATTTCTTTTGTGATGTTTTCTCATTTTCCATCTGTCTTCATTGTTCTAACATTCCAAGTTCCTACTTTCAATCTTATTAATCTTTTGCACCTGGTAGCCTGTTGTATGTCTGGAGTCACCTGGTGCACATGACTATCCCTACCGGGCGAAGCTACTCCTATGGAGCACCCATTTACGCCGTTTCTCTATCGATGAGTCCACACAACATGATTTTCTTGGCATCTGTAAAGAAGGTAGTTTGCCATTGCTTTCCTTCCTACCATACTGGTCAGTGACCGTAGCCATTGTCTCCTCAAAAAAGAGATCCTCTGCCTAAACGAGTACTACACCTTGCCCAAGAGTGTCCCGTAGGCTAGCGGAGGGAAGGAGGCGCCTTACTTCTCCTTTGATGGGGGATACCCCTACCCCGCTACACTAATATATATATATATATATATATATATATATATATATATATATATATATATATATATGTGTGTGTGTGTGTGTGTGTGTGTGTGTGTGTGTGGGTTTGTGGTTGGGGATGTATTGGATGCGTTCGATAACGGTCCATCCGATTGAGATGAAAATTTCTACACGTCTTCCTTTCATTCCCGTACAACCAACTGTCATAGTTTTTTTTAGTGTAGCATCATCTATTTACTTATTAACATTTAATAATAAAATTACATGACTTAAAATAAGACAAAATATATAAAGGGACATAACTTTTAGTAGCATTGCTATATCTTAGGTTAAGTCCCCTGGCTATAGATAGGTCGGTCGGTCGGTTGGTCGGATAGATAGATAGATAGATAGACAGACAGACAGACAGACAGACAGACAGTTAGACAGACAGACAGACAGACAGACGAGAACGGGAACTTATATGACTACTTATATGAATTAAATGAGATGCACCCCATCAGGGGCTGGGCGAAGCCGGGCCTGGTCACACAGACAGACAGACAGACAGACAGACAGACAGACAGACAGACAGACAGACAGACAGACAGTCGGGAACGGGAACTTATATGACTACTTATATGAATTAAATGAGATGCTCCCCACCAGGAACTGGGTGAAGCCGGGCCGGGTCAGACAGACAGACAGATAGACAGACAGACAGATAGTCGGGAACTGGAGTTTATATGACTACTTATATGAATTAAATGAGATGCTCTCCACCAGGAGCTGGGCGAAGCCGGGCCGGGTCAGACAGACAGACAGACAAAGCAGACAGACAGACAGATAGATAGATAGATAGATAGACAGACAGACAGACAGACAGACAGACAGACAGACAGACAGACAGACAGACAGACAGACAGACAGATAGATAGATAGATAGATAGATAGATAGATAGACAGACAGATAGATAGATAGATAGACAGACAGACAGATAGATAGATAGATAGATAGATAGATAGATAGATAGATAGATAGATAGATAGATAGATAGATAGATAGATAGATAGATAGATAGATAGATAGATAGATAGATAGATAGATAGATAGATAGATAGATAGATCCCCGCCAGGGCCTGGGCGAAGCCGGGCCGGGTCAGCTAATATGTATATGTCACAGCCTCACATGGGGCCGGTAATCAACATAGAGTAAGAGACACGGGCGAAGGGCTAAAACTCCCGCTCAAGGGAAAGAAGTGAGTCACTCGAAGGCTTGAGTAACCCAGAGCCTTCTCGAAGGACTGGTCAGTGGGTCCACGATCCCGTGGACACTGATGTAGCCCGCCGATTACGGGGTCCACGAGAAACTCGGATAGAGTTACCACCCGTGTCGGATTGCGACACGTGTGGAAGGGCAGAGACAGACTGGACATCGAGGAAGCAACAGGGCTTACCTTAGGGGGACTTGATAGTTCGGACCCATGTGTATTTAGGGGTCGTAGACATATGCTAGATAGTTGCTTAGAGTTGCTTAGAATTGCTTAGAATTGTTTGTTATAATCATGTGTGATGTAAACCTCTGTGATACGCAACTTGTCAAGTGCGGGCATGTCAAACCCACTTCGACAGCGCACTGTACATATTAGAGAATTAAACGTTGCTATATTGTATCTAACAGAGTTTGTTGCCTGTATGAGCCCGAGCCTAGATCCCCTAGCGATCTAAGACTGTAACAGGCTATTTGGGGGCAAGCGCCGGTTTTGGCACAAGCTTTACGTTTCAGACAGCTCTTGATTGCCAAGTAAAAAAATTAATTAAATTATATCAAGATTTGATACAAAACAAAGTTTTAAAAAAAAAAAAAATGTTTGCAGCTATCTAGTAATGAACTAGTATTAGTCCCTCTTCACAAACATTGAAAATGATGTTAATATTATAAAATTTGACATGACTGTGACATTTACGTTGACTGGTACTAATTTTCTTTGATTCCAACATCAGATTGTTCCGCGAATCGGGTGTATGTAACCTATCCTCCAACAGTGGCGAGAGAACAAGACTACATTCGAGAGCTCAGGGAAAATAAGATGAGTTTCAGTTCATGCTCATTGCAACCCTAAGCGGTACTTACCATCATCCATTCATGTAACATTTTTTTTTATCTATGCATTGATTTGTATGTATATGCTAACCTCATAACCAAAAAAATTGTTCATGTGTATTTGCTCATGTAAACATTAAGGGAGATAACAAAATTTTCTACTCCTTAACTATTTTCTAAGGGATTTAATTTCAGTAAAGTTAACAACAACTAAAAGACAAGATGTCAACGTTAGAACAATGTATAGAATTAGTGATTAGATTAGGATATAAAGAGGAGAAACTATCAGAATGGGCACAGAAGACGCATTCAGAAAATATTGCACGAGAAGAAAGAGCAATAGAACGAGAAGAGAAAAAGATGCAGATGCAACTGCAGGCTGAAGAAAAGAAATCAAATCAAATCAAATGAAATCAACTTTATTAGGGTCACAAATTGGGCGCGCAGGCCCGTCTTACATTCGGCCCTTCCAATCACTCGTCTTTCGTTCATCAAGAGCATTATACATTTGCATAGGAAGAAAAATAAACATTGTGAAATGAATGTTGTAAACATAAACAAGGCTAATTACCATGGCATGAAGCCCATCTCCCACCTATCCATACATCACCCCACCCACACAACACCCCCACCTACCCACACAATGCGCACCAAGGGACACATACACACCCCCACCTACCGACACACACGCACACCAAGGGACACATACATACCCCACCAACCGACCCATCCCCCTCCCGCACATCCCCCACCCACACACACTGCCCTCACCTGATCCCCCAACCAAAACACACTCGCCACCCACAAACATTCCCCCACCAACCCACACATCCCACGCCCATCCACATTCTACCCCACACATCCTCTCCCCACCCACACCTCAAACCACCCTTCCCCCAGCCACATCTCCATCGACAACATATTCCCCACCCACACACACAATCCCCCACCAACCCACACATCGCACATCCACTCACACATCCCCAAACCATACACACACATCCCCACCAGCTGACATGTCCCTACCCCCCCCCCACACACACACATCTCCCTAACCACCCATACATCCCCAATCCACTCACACACACACCACCACCCACACATACAACTTCCACCCACCCACACATGCCTTAACCTAATCCCCCACCACAAAATCCCCCACCCGCACATCACATACACCTCCTTCCACGCACTATTCCCAACCCACGCACCACACACACACATATCCCTCACCAACACATCCCCACTTACACACCACACACATATCCCCCACCCAGATACCACAAAATAATCCCACCCACACCCACACAGATACCCTTACCCATCCACCCCACATACCCCCACTCACACACCACAGAAAATGCAACTCCAGACTCAAGAGAAGCAAATGGAGCTTGAGGCCGCGGCCAAACAAGCCCAGTTAAATGCAGAGACACAGATAAGACTAAAACAAATGGAGATTGATTCCAACTTAGAAATATCAGTAAACAAAATGAGAAGTAAGGAAGAGGAACAGAAATACTATAAATATAAAGGCCTCGTTAAAGCATTCTGTTCAGGAGAGTCTATTAGCGCCTACTTAGAAAATTTTGAGTGTTTAATGACCTACCATAAGGTCGCAAAAGTCGACTGGTCATTTATTTTGATGAGAAATTATAGCTCTGGAGTCTTTAAAAGTAATAGAGACAGTTCCACAAGAGATGAGAAAAGATTATGATTATTTAAAGCAAAGAATACTCCAACATTTCTCATTAGATACAGCAGGCTATCAACAACAGTTCGCAAAATTAGCCCCACAACCTAACCAAACTTTCATTGACTACGTTTCTACAGTTCAGGATATATGTACAAAGTGGATAAACTCAGCAAAAACAAATAACAACCATGACAAACTGAAAGAACTCATTATAATCGATAAAATTGTTAATACAATTCCAACACCTTTTGCCAAATTTTTGAAACAAATGGATTGTAAACCTATTCAAGAGGTAGAAACCAAGGGAAGTGCATTTTTTACAGCGAACCGCGATATTTTCCAGTTAAACATGAGCCAAAATGAAACAGCAGCAGTTACAAACACTAAATACTCGAAACCAACTGAAAATAGGTTCAAACAACGCTCTAGGTTCACAAAACCAGCTAAGTGCCAATATTGTCATCTGACACACGAAGAGTACGCAATGTGTGACAAATCACCGAATTATCCACACCATCTCCAAATGATAGTGGAAAAGCAAAAGAACAAGAGAAATGCTTATCAGAGAGCGGTCAACTGTTATTTTTGTGCGAGCTTTGGACATTATTCGAAATTTTGTGAAGGACGAAAGAGAATGAAGCAGGCCAATGCCGCATTAGTTGACACATCCTCTGATGAAGATATTGAACAACTGAACGAATGTGCTAACCAGAATGAAAGTTTGAGTGAGCTAGGAAATGCAGTACAAATCATTGACACCATCAATGACAACAAATGTAACACCTGTAGAAAATTTCAGCTTGATACAACGTTGTTATGCGGCCACACAATACCAGTTTCGAACGAAATGGCCAACGCAGCCTTATCATCAACAGGCAAATTAAATTTCTCAACAGGGTTTGTTAATAACAAAAAGTGCACATTAATTCGCGATTCCGTAGCAACTCTGTGTGGTATTAAGAAAACATTAGTTCACGACAAAGACTACACACACAAATACGTAACTTGTCGCACATTCGCAGGCACGATCGAAAGATACCCCCTAGCACTTGTCGAAATTCGCACACCGTTTATATCAGGACTAGTATTATGCGCAGTACTAGAAAATCATGTCGCTGATATTATCCTTGGGAATCTTCCCAACATAAGATCTTGTTCTGAAAAGGAAATCAGAGATTGGGAACAGAAAAACTGTATCCAGAACCCAAACAGCGATTCTAAAGAGAAACACCACGCGTGCTTGTCTCAAACTGCCAAAAGCACAAGGGAGACAACCGATGACGTAATTCGAAAGAAATTCACCGAGGTGCAGAATGCAGGGGCGGTTGAATCTGTCAGTGATACCACCAATTTAAAACCTCGAACTAAGGATGCCATCGATCCACAAATTACTAGGCCTGTAAATGTGCAACAACACACACAACACACTAACGTAGTAACACGACAAACAACACACAAAACCCACACCGACCAACTTCAGGAGGCACTAGAAATCATATCACCTAACACTACCACCACTAATTTTGTAGAAGAACAGAAAGCAGATCCTACACTGTCACAATACTTTCGGTTAGTAGGACTTAAGCCAAAATTGACTAAAAATGCTTCATGGACATTTAGAATAAAGAACAATGTTCTAACTAGATTATATACCAACGATCAGACCACGATACAGCAATTAGTTCTACCTCAAACACATCGTAAGAAAGTACTAAATATAGCCCATGATTCACCTTTCGGAGGTCATATGGGTTACGAAAAGACGAGAGCTAGAGTCCTGAGCCAATTTTATTGGCCTAAATTTTGCCAAGACATAAAAACCTATTGTAGATCATGTTATACATGTCAGAAACTGGTCAAAAAGGGAAAGAACCCTACAGCAGAAATTCAATCAACCACAACTGCCTCGAGGCCATTTCAAATTGTGACAGTTGATTTAGTAGGTCCTTTGAACCACATCTCGAACAAAGGAAATAGATATATTTTTACACTTGTGGATCTATGTTCGAGATGGCCAGAAATGATTCCATTAAAATCTATCTCCTCTAAGGATGTGACGGACATATTGTTACAGATATTCTCCCGTTTTGGCTTCCCGGAGAAGATAATTTCAGATAGGGGAACACAGTTCATATCTAATGCCACCCAATCGGTAACTAAGTTACTAGGCATAAAACAATGTTTCACCAGTCCCTATCGACCGGCCGCGAATGGAATTTGCGAAAAACTCAATGGGGACCTGAAACATATGTTATCCAAAGTGACAGCTGAAAATCCAGCCGATTGGGATATACTTCTCCCAACGGTGCTGTTCGCATATAGAGAAGTCCCACAATCAAGCACAGGGTTCTCTCCGTTCGAATTGATATATGTAGCGAACCCAAGAGTACCTCTCACTATTTACAAAGATATAATATCACAACCTGTAAATACCCAATTACCAGTTTCCACCTATGATTTAGTCACTGACACCAGAGACAAAATCATTCGATCCTGCATATTGGCCAGAACATCACTACAGGAGAAAGGTTTTAGGTACAGGCAGTACGCCAACAAAGGGGCGAAAACTATTGTATTACAACCAGATCAGGATATTTTACTATTGCTACCTGACAAGAGAGATTTACTATCAACCTCTTGGCAGGGACCATTTAAAATTGTGAGAAGAATTTCGGAAGTTGACTACGAAATTTCTTTGAATGGAAAGTTGAAAATATACCATGTAAATATGTTACAACCATACTATTCTAGAAATGACAGTGACACGAGTAAGCAGACGCAGATGACAGATGACATAAACGAAACGACAGTTACTCAACTGAATGACACCTCGACAAACGCAGCAACGTTAACGACTCATTCTTGCGACAACGAAGACGACGAAAGCATATTTACAGTACCGACACTATGGGATAACGACAACGACGACCAATTTGACGACATCTTGACAACTATTAGTCTCGACGACGACGACAATGACATTGAGGACAATTTACACGGACGTAGACAATACGGAAATTCCAGTACCAAGTATGAATGACGACAGTAATATGAAAGACATACAAATCTCTGACACTGTGACACAACAGCAGCGACAAGACATTTTGTCTCTCCTTAACAACTATAAAACTATCTTCTCAAACAAACCTGGACGGACTGACAAAATAACACATTCAATTGTGTTGACAGATCTGACACCAATAAAATGTAGACCGTATTCGATTCCTCTGCATTATAGAGCAAATTTAGACAAAGAAATTTTGGACTTAGAGAAAAATAGAATAATACAGAAATCTATGTCCCAGTATTCTTCACCAATTGTCCTGGTGAAAAAGAAGGACCAAACGATTCGTTTGTGCATAGACTATAGAAGGTTAAATACGATAACCACAACAGATGCTGAGCCAATGAACAGCTGTGAAGACCTCATTTTGAATATGTCTCAATCATCCTTATTTTCTAAGCTTGATTTAGCGAAAGGTTACTGGCAAGTACCACTACACCCTTCTTCAAGACATATAACAGCATTCGCTACACCTCTTGGGTTGTACGAATGGAGATATCTTCCATTTGGTCTCAAGAACGCTCCCGCCACATTTGTCAGGTTAACTAGATTGTTATTGCATGGCATTAAGGATGTGCAATCGTATATTGATGACATATGCATTCATTCTTCTAATATGACTTCTCACTTACTTACACTCCAACAAGTCTTTAAACAAATCTTTCTTTTTGGACTTACTATCAAACCTTCCAAGGTTGAAATAGGCTTTAAACAAATAGACTTCCTTGGTCATAGGATTTCTGAAGGCAAACTCTTGACAGATGATAAAATTGTATCGAAAATTCTCGACTTAGAAGTTCCAACTACAAAGAAACAAGTTAGAAGCTTATTAGGTCTCATAAACTATTATGCCAAGTTTATACCAAACTGGGCAGAACTTACATCAGTTTTTTCTAATCTGCTGTCAAAAGATCATCCACAAAAATGTTGTAAAAGTACCCGCTTAGAGGATGCAATGTGCAGATTGAAAACCATTTTTTCTAACCCACCAGTATTAACATTACCAAACATAGATATACCCTTTATTTTGACCACAGATGCTAGTGCTATCGCAATTGGAGGTTGCCTGATGCAAGAAGTGCAAGGGGTGAGACATCCTATACTATACGTAAGCCGGAAGCTGAGCAAGGCAGAAACCCATTATTCTGCAGTGGAATTGGAGGCATTAAGTCTACTATATTGTATGCGCCTATTATCGAAGTTCCTCTTAGGTAGCCATTTTGTTGTGCTAACCGATAACTCGCCATTGTTGGTACTGAAGCAAGGTGTTCCTAAAAACCATCGTTTACAAAGATGGAGTCTTCTTCTTCAAGATTTCGACTTCGAAATCCGCCATATCAGAGGCACTGACAACATTATCGCTGATATTTTATCGCGACAAGCGAATGCACCATCAGATTAACTTTAGGCACATAAATAATTCGCCATACAAGAAACTGTGATATTTTATTCTGTGGCATAGAACAGGGTACCTCTACACCTGCTAGAGAACTTTCATTTAGAACTAATAAACACCCAAGTGCATAGGTTACGTAGAACACCCACGAACATGAAACTTTGACAACCCTATACTACCAAGTACCAAAGCTCTATAAACATTCCAATCGAGACAATATCTATGAAATGATTTCAACCAGCGAACTGACAGTGATCATGAAAGCAGTAAGAACACTTGATACTCGACATTAAGAACATTGCATACTTGCTGTTGCTAAGAAACTTTGCAAACAGCCGGAATATGACTACATAATTATGCAAGATACAACATGCAAGAGACAGCCATATTAACCAGTTAACATTCATGGCATGACATACGGACAACAGGAGGACAACACACATATCGTCGCTGGATTTAGTTAGTTAATTAATTTAATAGTATTTAAGATGTATTATATTTGTATTGAATTATGTATATAAAATATGTGAACCTGTAACTTGATATATTTTCTAACATAATACTACAGGTATTTCCACTCATACGGCGAAATATCATTCTTTGCAATTTTCTCTAGTTAAATTATAAACCATTTTTTGAGTACTCGCACAAAAAGTACTTATTATCTAAAAGGGAACTATATCACCCAATCCGTTTTTCTAAGGGCAAGTAATACTTACCTCAACTTTATTTAGATATTTTAACTAAATACTATTTTGAATGAAAGATGTGTGAATGACAGGGTGAATGAATTAAATGAGAGAGTGATATACTGAGCGGACAAATTGTACGCAAAACGTATTTATTTTAATTTGTCTGCGTCTTTCATGTAAAATGTGTTACCTGTCTAAATAGTTAATACATGTTTAGATATTTAAGACACTACATCTAAGCGCCACTGCTTGAAATGCCCGATCATGCATTACACACATTGGGGTAATTCATGACAAGGATATCCCAACTCGTGACGCTTGGAGATAAACCACACATTGAGCACACATTTTAGCACACAACTCAAAACTGAACACTAACAATTAAAATGCAGTCACTTTATTAGAAAGCAACACTATCAGTCAATACACTAACAAGCCAACAGGGACACATGTAGTCAGAGGGGATAAAACAACAGCATGACTACATATTCAGCATTATACAATCATACGAAGTAAAAGTGTATCGAAATGCACACACAAGGACAAGATTTGCAGGTGTACTTAATTAGCCAAGACTTTTGTCTTGTTAATACTCTCTTACAGAGAGGTTAATTATCTTGGTTATCAATAGGATACTTGAGAAGGACGGGTTGTATAAACAACTAGGTAACGTCACGTAACTTCGGTCAGATAAGCATTTTTAAGGACACAGAAGAGAAGAGAGACCTCTGCAGCAAATCGTTGTGAAGTGGTGTATGGGGGAATACATGAGTGTTGATACAGATATGTAGGTTGCCAAGTGACTATCCACCAAACTACAAACACCGACTTTATGAGATTCTGTGACAGAATTAGTACAGAACTAATTACCTTATAATAACCCATCCAATCAGGGGGGAGAGGGGGGACTCCTGTCACAGCCTCACATGGGGCCGGTAATCAACATAGAGTAAGGCACACTGGCAAAGGGCTATAAACTCCCGCTCAAGGGAAAGAAGTGAGTCACTCGAAGGCTTGAGTAATCCAGAGCCTTCTCGAAGGACTGGTCAGTGGGTCCACGATCCCGTGGACACTGATGTGGCCCGCCGATTACGGGGTCCACGAGAAACTCGGACAGAGCTACCACCCGTGTCGGATTGCGACCCGTGTGGAACGGCAGAGACAGACTGGACATCGATGAAGCAACAGGGCTTACCTTAGGGGGACTAGATAGTTCGGACCCATGTGTATTTAGGGGTCGTAGACATATGCTAGATAGTTGCTTAGAGTTGCTTAGAGTGCTTTAGAATTGCTTAGAATTGTTTGATATAATCATGTAGTGATGTAAACCTCTGATGATACGCAACTTCGTCAAGTGCGGGCATTGTCAAATCCCACCTTCGACAGCGCACTGTACATATATAGATCAATAAACGTTGCTATATTGTATCTAACAGAGTTTGTTGCCTGTATGAGCCCGAGCATAGATCCCCTAGCGATCTAAGACTGTAACAGTATATATATATATATATATATATATATATATATATATATATATATATATATATATATATATATGTGTGTGTGTGTGTTGTGTGTGTTGTGTGTGTGTGTGTGTGTGTGTGTGTGTGTGTGTGTGTGTGTGTGTGTGTGTGTGTGTGTGTGTGTGTGTGTGTTTGTGTGTGTTAGGGCTGCGACCGATTAATTTAAATTTAATAGTTACCTTTTGAAAAATTAATCATTAATTAATCGTTAATTGCGATTAAAGCAAAACATTTATTGTCACATAACTCACATTATAGTCGTGTTTGTCAAAAATCGAAATAACAATGGATTGCCTTGTTCATATGTCATCTAATAACCAACCATGCACGCAAACAGACGAGTATGTTGACAGTATCTGGTTCAAGTGACGAGCGCGTCTTATTAACTAACAATATCTCATTGTCAGGAGGAATGACAGACAAGACGTCCGAGTGACAAAATCCATGTGTGGTGCCGAATGTTGGACAGACCATCGTCTCATTGTCTCGAAAATAAACATTCATATCAGGCCACCACGTCGTCCTCAAGGGGCGAAAATGCAAAAAAAGCTAAATGTCACCCGCCTAGACAGCAAGAAAATGCAGCAGTCGTTTGAAAATATGCTGGAAGACCGCCTTAAGCCAAATGCTGCAGCTAAACAGGATACAGAAACAGAATGGAGAGCCCTAAAGGACATAATTTACAACACTGCTATGGAAATCCTGGGTCCAGCCCTCCGAAAGCATAAAGACTGGTTTAATGAAAATTCCGAAGACATCAACCAATTGCTGGCCGAGAAACATCTTCTCCTCAAGGCACATTTGAATGACCCAAAGTCAACATCAAAAAAAGATGCCTTCAAGAACATTCAGAGAGTAGTGCAGCAGAAACTTCGACACATGCGGGAATCCTGGCTGAGCAGCAAAGCTGCTGAAATTCAGGGCTTTGCTGACAGACATGATATGAAAAACTTCTACGACTCACTGAAAGCGGTCTATGGTCCTACATCACCAGGCATAGTTCCCCTCCTCAGTGCAGATGGGGGAACATTGATCACCGATAAGAAAGAAATCCTTCAACGCTGGGCAGAGCATTTCAGCAACATCTTAAATGCAACTTCCTTGCTCGATGATGAAACCATCAACTGCCTTCCTCAAGTTCCTACCAATGAGACACTTGATGACCTGCCAACCATAGTGGAAGTAAACAAAGCCATTCAGCAACTCTCCAGCAGCAAGGCACCTGGTCCTGACTCCATACCAGCAGAGATATACAAGTTAGGTGGGCCGGTCCTAACAGAGCAGCTTCACCAAGTCTTTACAAACATATGGGTGAACGAGACCATGCCACAAGATTTCAAGGACGCGTCAATAGTCCACCTTTACAAACGTAAAGGAAACCGCCAATCCTGTGACAACCACCGAGGCATCTCCTTGCTTTCAATTGCAGGGAAGATACTTGCCAGAATTCTTCTCAATCGCCTCACAGCCCACCTCGATCAAGGTCTTCTTCCTGAGAGTCAGTGTGGCTTCATAAAAGAACGTGGAACTGTTGACATGATTTTCGCTGCAAGGCAGCTGCAAGAGAAATGTCAGGAACAGAACTGCGAAATTTTCTCCACTTTCATTGACCTTACCAAGGCTTTTGATACAGTCAGCAGAGAAGGACTGTGGAAGATTATGGCAAAATATGGCTGTCCACGAAAGTTTGTCCAAATAGTGCGGCTATTTCATGATGGCATGCAGGCAAGAGTACAGGAAAATGGCGAACTGTCTGAACCCTTTCCTGTCACCAATGGAATGAAGCAAGGATGTGTCCTGGCACCAACACTGTTCAGCCTCATGTTTTCAGCCATGCTGATGAATGCCTTCGAGAACGACGACATTGGAATAGACATCAACTACCGTATGGATGGAAAGTTATTCAATCTCAGAAGGCTGGAAGCTAAAACCAAAATTAACAGCGACACCGTCAGAGAGCTCCTGTTTGCTGATGATTGTGCTCTGTACGCCAACTCAGAGGCGGACATGCAACATAATGTTTCAGCTTTCTCAGATGCCTGTGCCAACTTTGGGCTCAATATCAACTTGGAGAAGACTGTAGTTATGTACCAGCCAGCTCCAGGGAATAATCACACTGTGCCGAATATCAAAGTGAATGATCATAGACTAAGTGTTGTGGACAAATTCACCTATCTTGGCAGCACTGTGTCACAAGCTGCCACAATTGATGACGAAGTGAATGCAAGAATCTCCAAGGCCAGTGCGGCCTTTGGCAGACTGTACAAGAATGTATGGGACAGAACTGGAATAAGCAAACAAAGCTAAAAGTCTACAAAGCAGTTGTATTATCCACACTGCTATATGCTTGTGAAACCTGAACTGTTTATCAGCGACACGCTAGGAAATTAAACCACTTCCACACAGTCTGCCTAAGGAAGCTACTGAAGATTAAATGGCAAGATAAGATTCCAGACACTGAAGTCCTAGAAAGAGCATCCATGCCCAGTATCCACACTCTACTGATGAAGAATCAGATTCGCTGGGCTGGTCACTTGACTCGCATGCCAGATCACAGGCTCCCTAAACGAATTTTTTACAGCGAACTGCGTTGTGGTAAACGCTCCCAAGGTGGCCATAGGAAACGCTTTAAAGACACTCTGAAAATTTCACTGAAGGCTTTTGGAATTCATCATGAAACCTGGGAGGCCGCAGCCAGAGACCGAAATTCGTGGCGTGCATCATTACGCAAGTGTGCAGTCATATGTGGGGCAACCAAGACTGCAAGAGCTATGAAGAAAAGGCAGGACAGAAAAACCACTGCAGGAAATCCTCCTCCAGAAACGTCAAGCATTCCTTGCCCACATTGTCAAAGAACATTTCGAGCCAAAATAGGCCTTATCAGCCATCTTAGAACCCGCGGCTCCATACCTTCAACCCCACTGGATGAAATGAATGGTCATCATCCATTTTGATGGACAAACAACATTAACAATATAACCAGCAGAGCTAAACAATCGTTCACATGGAACTGAAATAGCCGATATGCACAGAATGGTCTTGGCAAGCAATGTCTATTTTGGATATCGATGTTCATTAAGTTTCCACCATTGTAAAGGGTCAACCGATTCAGCAACTTTCTTCTCCATTTCAGACTCAATTAGCTTAATACTCTCTTTATGTATTGTATGGATATTTTGCCCTGGCCATGCGGGTGTACAGGGGAATGAACAGGCTGATAGGCTAGCAGGGAATGCACCTCTTGGTGTTATTTTTGCCTATGGACAAGGGGGAGGTGGTCATGCGCTTGTGGGACCAGGTGGAGAAGGCAGAGGAACCGATTGAGAACCCATATGTGGAAAGAATGAGATTGCGCTGGATTGGCAGGGGTTCTGGAAGAATCTCAAAACTGAGAGTGAAGACCAGGAGAAATTTTAATCAGATAGCGATGGGAACGATTGGTAGTATGACTCTTCGCTGGCTGTTGAACAAGGGGACTGAGCACGTATGGGACTGTCCTGAGTGCAGTGATGTCTTAACTCAACTCAACTCAATTCTCTTCATTTAATTCACATATAGTTTCAATGTCAATGTCAATATCATTCGTTGTAGCAGTCTCCATCTGCTCATCATGAACATTAACTGCTATTTGTTGTTCAATACGTGACCAAGTTCTTTCTTTTGCTCTTTTAACAAACACTTCAGGTATTTGTAGCGTGGATCAAGTGCTGTAGTATTGTAGTATTGTATCTGTAGTATTTCAATACTTGTCATATTAGCTATACGTTTACTGAAGTCATTAATAGATGCTGCCTTAAATTTAACTATGTAGCCCGGATCATCCTCGTGTACAGTCATATGCTTTGTCAACGATGATAGCAGTGGCAATACACAGCTGCATGAAACATAATCTTGACCGCCAAGCAGGACCATGGTCTGGCAGAATAAGTCCAAAACTTTGCCATATTTCGAAATAGTCCCCCAATCTGAATCTCACAGTTTTAGACCTTTGCATTACTTCTTTTTATCTGACATGCAGACAGTTAATGCTTCTCTGACCTGTAGAAGACTCTGTAGAATAATAAACATAATGTTTCATCTTGTTGGTACATCTTGCTGCAGCTTACACAATGGTGACTCAGTACAATTTTTCAACTCGGTCGTGTTTGCAGCACTATGTTTAAAATGTCCGAAAATTTTTTGACATCCCTTTCATTTAAATAAGTGATGGGAGAAAAGTTTTCGATTAATCGTAAAAAAAATTAATCGTTAAAAATAATTAACAATTAATCGTTAACTTCCGCAGCCCTTAAAATAGATGCATTATTTTTATGAAAACTTTGAAGATGCCTTAAAGTTTTTATCACTTTGTTTATAACTCATGTGACTGTAGATAACTTCTTTAAACATTTTATAAAACTTAAGAAAAATACAATTATTTAAATTATATAATATAGCAATTCTACTAAAAGTAATGTCCCTCGGTATAACTTTTGTTTCTTAACTTAAGTCCCCTTGCAATATTTTAATTAATGTTAATTTATTACGTAAAAAACTGTTTTTAAACTAAATATCTATGTCAGTTGGCTCCGCGGGAATGAGAAGAACATCTGTACAAAATTTCATCTCAGTCGGATGGACCGTTTGGGAACGCATAAAGGACAAACAAATAAACAAACATTATCTATATATATAAAGTTCACGGATCTTTCCAATAATTTTACTTTTAAAACATGTTTATGAATGTTTGAAGTGGTATGTAAAGTATTGTCGTGTTATACCACCTTTATTTCAGATGTCCAACTCTTTATAATGTATTCTCAATCACAATATTATTGTACACAGTTTTATATTAATTATAACATTTTGTTATGTTCGTATTTTGTCCACCTATGGCTAGATGATAATTATGATGACTTAAGCTGAGCTGAAGATTGTTGATAATGTAAGTCAGCGAAGGAACATGATCAGATTACTTCAACGCCAGTCTTCAGAGTGATGGATGAATGGATGAATGCTAATGAAAATATTATATACACTGATGTCCTGTTTCTGATTTCCTGACATTCTTTTATATCTCCATAGAAACTGTGAAAGATGTTGATGCAGCAGGAATGGCATTGCTGGTACCTAAGGGCATTAATCAGTTTCCTGATGCTGGGGTCAAGGTTAGGGGAACTATTGATGTTTGGTGGATTGTGCATATCCTTTTTATTATCAGCTGCATTTCTCTTAAATATTAGTTAGTTAGTTAGTTAGTTAGTTAGTTAGTTAGTTAGTTAGTTAGTTAGTTAGTTAGTCGACAGATCATCCTCATTGCACATCGAACCATTCAGTCCATAAGTGCTCGGATCCCCTCCTCAGCAAATCCCGCAGCGTGTAGCTGCAAACGACACCAGTTCTGTGTTGGTTTATCAATCTTCTTTGACTTCCTGCGTAGTGTTCTTGTTTGGCCACCCCTCTTTTAATTTGCTGTTCTCGCAGTCTGACCATGGTTGTAGATTCACAGTCATCACTTGGTTCTCGCAAAAGTCTTACTTCTCGTAGAGCATTCAGAATGTCAACCTGGTCCATGGCGCGTCCGCCCTCCACAGTAGCCTCACCTGCGAGCTTCTTTTAAATATTGCATTATATTAACTAAAAGTTACGAAACAAATTCATGAGCCTCGATATCGGACTGACTTATCTGGACAACGACCTTGGAACGTTAAAGGGCTTTTGAGATTTGGAACATGGAATGTACGGACACTATATCGAGCTGGAGCGGCCGAGGAACTAACCCGGGAGCTGGTTGAATATCAAATGGATATAACAGCAATTCAAGAAAAAAGGTGGCCAGGGGAGGGTACTTTAGAGCAAAATGGAATGATTATAATATATGGAGGAAACACCCAAAATAAACATGAATTAGGAACAGGATTTGTCATCAAAAAAGAGTTATGGGGGAACGTTTTAAACTTTAAAGCTTTTAATGACAGGATTAGTAAATTACGAATAAAAGGTAAATGGAAAAATATAACGATGATTAATGTACATGCACCTACTGAAGAGAAAGAAGATGATATTAAAGAAGACTTTTATAATGATCTGGAAGATGTCATAGAAGAAACCCCCAAACAGGACATCCTAATTGTGCTGGGAGACTTCAATGCAAAAATAGGTAGAGAGCAAACTAATAAAAAAAGTGGCCGGTATGGAAAGCCTACATACAACTTCAAATGATAATGGATGGAGAGTCATCAACCTGGCAGAAGCCAAAGGACTGCAGATTAGCAGTACCAGACTACAAAGAAAGGATATACACAAACAAACTTGGAAATCATGTGACAAGAGAACCTATAATCAAATAGATCACATTTTAATTAACAACAGAAATGCATCAAACATACAGCAAGTCAGAAGTTATAGAGGAGCTGAGTGCCACAGTGACCACTTCCTCGTTGGAGCAAAATTTAAAATAAAACTTAAGAGAGCTTTCTATACTAAATTACAAAGATTACACCCAACATATAACAGAGAAAAACTACAAGACATTACAGTCAAAGAGAAATTTACAGATGAAATAAAATGTAAGCTTGAAACTCTGCAAAACCCTTCGGAGGAAAGCGTTGACCAAACTTGGTTGAACATCAAGAATACAATTCAATCTACCGCAGAAGACTATCTCGGTGTGTTAACCACGCATAGAAAGAACAGATGGTTCAATCAAAAATGTGAAGAAGCAGTCATTAGGAAGAAGAATGCCAGACATGTATGGTTAAATGACATCAATAACATCCAAAAGGAAGAGCATTATAGAAATGAATGTAAAGAGGCTACAAAAATAGTCAGACAGCAGAAGCGAGAATATATGAGTAATATAATCAAAGATATGGAAACTAATCACCAGAAAAATGAATCCAGAAAGTTGTTTAACGAACTGAAGTCAATGAAACGAGGGCACCAACAAAACACATATGGTTTAAAAGACAAAAATGGGAATATGATAAATACCAATGAGGAAATGTGCAACACATGGAAAGAATATTTTATTGAATTACTAAATTGTGAAGCTCCAAGTAACATTTTCCCACAGGAAGAGGTTCTAACATGCGAACCACAAATTGAAGAACCTACATTTGAAGAAATCCTATATGTAATCACACGACTTAAAAACAATAAGGCAACTGGGACTGATGGAATTGCTGCTGAATTTATAAAGGCAGGTGGCCATGCATTACATCTAAAGCTATACGAACTAATAATAAAAATCTGGAGGACAGAAGAATTACCCCATGACTGGAAAGAGTCATTATTGATACCTATCTTTAAGAAAGGAGACAAGTTCCAATGTGGAAATTATAGAGGAATATCACTACTGTCCACAAGCTATAAGATACTATCCGCAGTATTACTAAATAGACTAAAACCATATTCAGAAGACATATTAGGTGACTACCAGGCGGGTTTTAGACAAAACAGATCAACAATAGATCAGATATTTATCTTACGACAAATAGCCGAGAAACATTGGGAATATAAAAGAGATCTCCATAACATGTTTGTGGATTTTAAAAAGGCTTATGATCGTGTCCATAGGAATAGTCTATGGAATGCTATGCAGCAATTTGGAATACCAAGGAAGTTAATCAACATGACCAGACTATGCATGGAAGATACTAATAATATAGTAACATATAAAGGCAGGAAATCAGACCCCTTCCAAATAGCATCTGGCTTGAAACAGGGTGATGCACTATCGCCGTTACTCTTCAATCTGGCTCTAGAGAAAGTTGTAAGGAAGATAAAGGAGGAATGTGATATTGGAGGAACATCCAAGCTGCTTGGTTATGCAGATTATATAGATATTATAGGGCAAAGTGAACAAAAGACATTGGAAATATTGACTCACTTAAAGGAAAAAGCCCAACAGATGGGGCTGGTTATCAACCAAGATAAACAGAATATATGGTAATTTCAAGAGACGGAATGGCTAAAACTCTGGCCACATACAAATAGATAATATGACCATTAAAAGAACGGAAACATACAAATACCTGAGTACAATCTTCAACTGCTCCAACATCATAAGGGAAGAAATACAAACTAGAATCAACTCTGGAAATAAGATATACTATGCACTACAACATCTACTAAAATCAAAGGCGCTATCTCGTAACACCAAAATCACAATATACAAAACACTGATCAGACCAGTTGTGCTGTATGGCTCTGAAACCTGGAGTACAACGAAAGGAACGAAGCCTTGTTACAAACCTTTGAGAACAAAATTTTAAGACGCATCTTTGGACCCATTAGGGATACACAAAGTGGAGAGTGGAAAAGAAGAAGTAACAAAGACATTTATGATCTGTTTAAGTCCCCGCTAATCACTGGTATCATGAAGGCTAATAGACTACAATGGCTGGGGCATATAGAAAGAATGGAAGATAATAGGGAAACAAATCTCGCTTACACTCAGGAAATAAATGACCGTAGACCCCGAGGTAGACCAAGAAGACGGTGGAGAGATAATACATGTACAGACCTACAAGCACTTGGAATCAACGACTGGCAAGAGAAGGTCCACCAGAGAGACGAATGGAGACGGATTGTATTTGCAGCAAAGAACCTCAATGGCTCGGAAAGCTGAAGAAGAAGAAGATTAACTAAAAGTTGAACATTTTAATCAATTTTCTTCTGGTTACACATTTCAAATATTCTTGCTATTGCTCTTAAAGTTTGAACTACAGGAATAATTAATCCTTATGATTTAACAGTAAACTAAACCCCAGAGAGAGAAACATCCTGCACCACATTCCTAGCGACACTACTAGCGTTCTTTATAAGTTAAGAAATGTACACATTAATGGTCAATATTGAGTCTAATTTCTATAAATATTAGTATGTATACAAAGGTTCACACTAAATGTTTAGGGGAGTATCTTTAAACCACTGGTATGATGTAGGTGTACCTATATGCAGCACTCCCCTAGTCCTTTCCTGCTTGAAGATAAACTTCTCCTTCTTTTTTGATGTTACGTATACACTGATATGACTATATCATCTTGTACTGTTTTCAGTTTGATAGATAGCGAGCAGAGCTCGTGCGATATTCGTGCTGTCAACTAGAACTTAACACACTGACAGGGCACAACAAATTTCGGGGTTAACTTGATTACCTTTGTTCGCACGTGACTTCAGTGACAGACAAGCACCACACTGCCTAGGCGAAAACAAGACACACACGACCTTGCACAACAGAAGTCGTGTGGGATAAGGGGGGGGCAAAATGCATAGGGTCCATCAGTATTTTTATTAATACAAATAAAAGATTGCGCGTTTGCCGTGTTGGCCCCTCCGCTCTTACATCGCAAACGCGTAAAAAAAACAGTTCGCTTAAATATTTGGCATCCCCAAGGACCTCATCATTACATAAAAAAATCAACTAATGTTAATAAAAAACAAAAAACCCGATTAACACAAGTAAACAATAAAAAAAAAAACTAGGAGATAATTACAGGCCCTCCAGACCACAGACTTGATCTATACACACAACAAAACTGGCTTGCTAAAAACAGCCCGTTATGGCTAAACGGCTCTATATCGTGCCTGTTTAGTTTGAACAACGCAAACTCACTCACTAAAATTCCACTAAACAGCGAGCGCTGCATTCGGCTATTTCAAGGGCTCTTTTTCTTTATTCCTATTTTCATATTCCTAAAAAAATACCTTAATTAGAAATAAAAAAACTAAAGGGGTGAAAAAAACTCTAAAAAACAAAGACAACGGTGTGGTGAACACGCCCCACAAGCTACCGAGCACCACTCAAGTCCAGTCCTCCCGTCGTCTGCCGAACAATACCTCTCCTCTCGCTCCCTAATCTCTCCCTCTCTCCGCCCGCCCCGTGGTTATACCTAATACGAACATCCCTACGTAAAACCGCAGTGATGAACCAGGTGACCCCTTCTCCTTCGCTCCTTCGTTTCGTGCGTGGTTAACCCCGTTGCCACAACACACGCGGGTCACACGAGGAATCGCACACCTGCTGCTGAGCAAAACGTGCCTGTATTGAGTGTCTACTCACTGTGCTCTGCCTCACCATGTGTAGTGGGGTGGTATCGTGCTGAGAGTGCTATACATCCCTCTGCACATCGCGTACACTGCGTGTATCATGAGGGAGTGGCTACCTTCCAACCATAATTATCCCTACCTCCTCCCCTGCTCTTCTGATTGCAACTCCGGCACCGCTGCTTCTCTCTCTTCTGCTCTCAACTGGTCCCTCCAGGATTGACGCGCTGCTCGACCTGGCGGAGAGGGATAGTGTCGAGTCGCTTTGAAACAAACACACATACCCGCACCCTCTTGCTGTTGCGGGCGTCACATCAACTTTCACTCATTGGGTTGACTCAAGAGGTTTCGTCTAACGAAAAATTCGCTTCTCTTCGTTCTACACACAAAAAACATTAGTGTCTCTAATTTTTGATCAAAGACTCTAGACAACCTGGCTCTGTGGTCTGGGCTAATATCCAATACTAGACTATTATACACTATTGTCACAATGTAGTAAGCCATCACTTGGCTACTGCATCGCACAAACTTGACCTGGTTATGCGTGAGCCTCTTCTCACACGTGCTATCTATTATATTTATCAGAGTATGTCTGAACCGACACGTTGTCTATACAAGACTGCTGCCCTCACATAGTAGAAAATTAACTTACTACCCATACAAGTTTTTGACTTTACAATTACTAATGAGTCATACACACGAATGGTATATGCTTCATGTCCCCCATATAATATGTACACAACCATTCTACAAGGTGATGTGGTGCGACAAACAGGCTTATTTACCTACGTATCGCTTCACGCGTACGTACAGACTTCATTGCACTATCGTTAACTTTAGTTCTTCGTTGTCTAGTTATGTCCCTGCAAAAAACAAGTTGATCTGCCTTGATCTACTAATAGTGAGATGCACTTTATATGTTTGTTTTTCTTGTTGTTTGCGTGGTTTGTGATGTAATAAATCTACTAATCTAGACTCTACCTATATTTCTACTTTATCTGTGTATGTATGTTATGTTATTTTGTGTTTTGAGTGTCATGAATTTGTTCAATAGCGGCCAAAACAGTGTATAACACTCATTCGTGACTGACATTCCATTCGTTACTGAGAAACCCAAATACATGTATTAAACCTAAGTTCTAAACTATCTCCCGCAGACCCACAATTCACAGCACACACTCCTAGCGAAAACCACACTAGACCAGCGCAAACCAATATTACAAAGTCGTGTGCAAGGCAGCGAGAATGAACTTGTGCTATGACTGCTTGCATTCGCTCTCGCCGTCCTCCTTCTCTCACCTCGATCTTTCAGATTCATTCTCATTCCTCTATCTTCCTCACTTTCCACTTCTGTCATACAAATCAATCCCTTTCTACTCTATACATATCTATCACACATCACTCATCCTGACCCTCCATACTATTCTTCTGCTTATTCAAACAACCTTGGAGTGAGACTGTACACGTTTAGCGCTCAGTTTGAGATAGATTTGTAAGCCTCATGACTGTGCTGCTAGTCATTGCTGACGAGTCATCTCATATGTATCAACTATATTTACAGGCGAGACAGGTTTGATGCTTGTCCCTTTGATCATCATCATCTAGTATGTTACACTAACCTAAAGTATCATATTTTATATTATAATAACTATTCTCCTTTTATAACTAAGTATTTAATGTGTCCTAAGTTCTCATTATGTTAATTATATCTTATCTGTTTATCCTACTCGTTTATGTTTATCTATCTAAGGGATGTAATGTAACTATTTAAATGTATTAGTGTGTATGAGTTATGTACCTTAATTACCTGGATGATGTGAACATAAATTATGTACTTTTCTAATACTATATACTATCTAATGTTGTTAGATGATCATATGATTAATGTTGTTAATCTAAATTATGTAAATGATGTATGTAAATGATATTACTAATTAATGGTATTGTTTGATCGATGGTATGGTTTTCCTTAATAGGAATAAACTGAACCTAAACTAAAGCTAAATGAAATGTAACACTCTAATGTACTATTTCTATTACACTTTACTTTAGCTTGTAATTACCTATTTTTTTACGTCTAACCTAATATTTTAAGCTAAATAGCTGGGTTTTGATTACTGTACTAACTATACTATTTAAATAAATGAGATTATTAATTACCTAATTCTATCTCTGCATCTATCACTATGTTAAATATTATCTTACATATCACATTAAGTTTTATATACATGGTATTCAGTTCTCTCAGGTTAGTAGTTGCCTTCATGTTTGTATATTGGTATAGGCACAATATAACTACATAATTTGCCTGGGTATCTGAAATACATTTTACGGTCATAATAATGTTCATCGTTAGTGCACTGTAGAGATCGCTGTGTCGTAGCTTAGTCTTTATGTGTCTGAATTAGCACTGTTCTGACACTGTTTTCTACATTTCACACAAATGATACTCCGGACTGGAGCTTAGTTGGAAATGACTGTCCTGATTCACACGAGTAGTATCTAGTTCTGTAGCACAGTTCTTAGTTATGTCTACGTGACACATGATAGTTCATGTTTTGTACGTGGTACAGCTCTACGCACAGGCCATGGGGTGTGATAGGTAAAACCACCTATTATTACATAGCATAGTACGTACCTGTATTCATGTACTAACTATCACTCCTACATTAGTATGGTGGGATTCAGGTCTTATTACCTCAGATGGTCTACTGAGGGCATCAGCCAGCCAATGTTGTCTTTAAACCTATGAGAGTTCTATACGTAACACTGTATAGTTCTGACAGTATCACGAGACCACACTGTATATCCGGTCGTTTCTGCTGTCACCCCAGTTTGGATGACCGGACTGGTAAGAATTATCTGTCTGGACACTGAATGTTTACCACACAAACCGCCAGAAATCGATGAGCATTCCTACACTCTGTGAATAGATGACGCTGTGAGCCTCCAGATATCTGCTATCGTGAATATCTGGACTTCGGCAGATGTGATCTACGTAACGGCTCACGTAGCACATGTGATGGAGATGCCCTCGAATAAAAGTGGCCTGGACTGTCTGCAGCGATGGAGATCCTGCGGGCATCATCGTCCTAAGATACTAAACGTGAGCCCAGGATTAGGCACAGCGGGAGGATGGCACATGACTAAAAGTATTTCAATATTTTGACCAATGCAGAAATTAAGTAATGCATCTTATCACATCCAGATTGATCACTGATGCTTATTAATACACATTAGAAAACAAAGCAGAACTAGTTCTATTTCGCTACAGTAGTTTGGCAATACAAATTTACTATAGTAATCACTAATCCCAAAAGACTTCTAACCTGCTTTATTCGTAGTAGGGTCCATGGATATCTATTACATGTTTTTTGTAATATCCATATTGTCAGTCTTCTCAGTTAGACCTGAGAGATGACATGACCGCAAATATGTATCACAAGTTTCTTTTAGGCCTAATTTCAACTATATGCTAACGGTTTGACAGTGAGACCGAAGAGTCGCAACCTATCAAGACATGTCTCAGTTTCAGTAAGTGTGTCGTCCGATCTTCGGTATGGACACATATAGCATCTATATAGGTCACAGTCATCGTCAGCATGCCATGTGTAACAGATCTCTAGTTAGACGACATACGAACGTGGCAGGAGCATTGCGAAGTCCGACGGGACATGACAAATACAGCGCTCACTCGTATAGTCCATAACAGGAGTTGAAAATGACAGTGAGAGAGCATAGATTGTAGCCTGCAATCGGGACCTGCGTATACCTTTAAGTAAGATCTAGTTTTGAAAGATTTTATAGAAGTAGACAACTGTCCAAGATTAGATCTCGTCGCAGGAAGGAAATGGGTTCTGCGTCGATCTTAGTGATGTTATTAAGTTTTCGATAGTCGCACGACAGAGTCGAAATATGTGGAAGGTCACATTCTTCATTACGCTAGGACGATTGGAAACGAGTACACTCAGGTTGTAGCCTTTTGGATAATCCCGCTAAGAAGCCTCTAATTAAGATATATGTCCTTATTTAGATTTCCCTATAGCTCAGTGGGATAGAAGTACGGCGTCAGCAGCGTGACTGACGAACGCCGTGCATTTAATATATGGCACGTGAGGTACCCGAAAGAAGAATGGAGTGTTCGAATTTCTGGTCTGTCCCGTTCGTTCTACCTGGGATGTCAAGAAATAGGTCTTTGTATTCATACTAGATCAACTAATTGTCTTCGTTTAATGTCGTGTAGTCCCTGATCTATATGTATACTGTCCAATGTCGCCGTTTTTCTCTACAATGGAACGGGTAGTTCCATTCCGTCGTCGTCTACCTGATTTAGTACAGTAGTGGTGCTAAGTGTGTATTCTGTTGCACTCACTAGATGTATTGCCATTGTCCGACTGCCAGTCTTGCTAACTAGTGTAGTTGCGTTATGTATGTCTGTCGTCCTGATCACTGGTGTTGTTTTGCAATATGTTCGTCTGTCTCTACTCTGTCTCTGGGGTTGTCTTTAAAAGTACGGTTTCAAACATGTTGACATGGATATATCTTAGATGTGTCCGTATCGATATTGTCATAGTCCACAATCCGAGATTTTGCCGTACCTCTTGAATGTGCCCTACTTGCCATCTGAGTAAGTATCTAATTTCTTTTGTCTGTGGCAGGAAGCAAGAGTATGTGTCGTGATCTGGTTCACCAAGCTCGTTGTTCTTGTTTGCAAAGACCTTTGTGGCATATTGTCGTAGCTTTTGACCCTTCCGTCTCCAAAAGAAAAGCTAAGCTAAGCTAGCTAGCTGACCAAAGAAATCACCTTCCTCTCCAAAAGGCTCTAATCTAAAGGCTGGCTGCTTTCCTCTCTCACAGAAGCTTTGCCTTGGGGCTATCACACAAAAAACAGCTTTCATTATTTGTCTCTCGTGTTTCTGTCAAACCATTTCATAAAGGTTTTTTGGGGGTATAGAATTTCTTCTATTCTATCAGAATTAGTTAATATCTGATGGTAGATTGGTTGAGGGGTCCACGTGGGTTAGCCCTAGCCCCCCCCCGTATAAACTCCCCGTAAGACCGAATTCAAACGGCGGTGAGAAAACCTGTGTGCTTTGCATTGGGATCTCCCCGATAGGAAGGCGACAAGCACATGGCACTGGTTGGTAACAGTGTATCCACTATCCCGATCAGCAGCTGTTGGGTTTTCTTGCTGTTGTGTCACCTTAAAAGCCAACATATGGCTTTTTAGTGATACCGCGTTAATTTTCCCTCTACATTCCGTTCCGAAAATTCACCGTTGCTCTGGCTGGAGTGGTAATGTGCTAGTGGTGCTGTCGTAAAATGTTAGTTTTAAAATACATAAAACATGTTTGTTGTAAAGGGCTTTGGTCGTTGCAGCCAGCACAGAGGTTGCATGCAAAGCAAGTGCAGAGGCGATATGAAACTGATTTCACCCCCCCCTATATCCGGATAAAAATTGTCCGTTTGGGAATATACGATCGTGAGAACAGATGTAGAAATAAAAACAATTTTGCAGGGCAAAAAACGCAAAGGTCTAATGATGTAAGGTTGATGTATATATATCACAAACAAGCTACTACTAACTATACGACTCTACTACTGCACTTAGAAACTAACTCTACATACTTACTACTAACTCCTAACTAAACTACTGACTAACTGAACTACTAACTGCCTCACCTTCAAACTACCTACTTACTAACTACTGCCCATCAAACTCCTATATCAGAATAACCAAAGCTACTGAAACTGCCCAATCAAAAAGCTGACTTAACTTCTACTTACTACTACTCTGCCAGGCCTTACTAAGACTACTACATTACTGATTACTACTTACTCACTTGCACTCACCTAACGCCAAGTCAACTAAAGCTACTCTACTACTTTAAGAAACTTGGAAAGAAAAACTACTAGGGCTACTAAACGAACTAAACTAACTAAGAACTCATAAGCTACTACTGCCTCACACCGTCAAGTCACACACTCCACCGACACCCCACCTTGTACAATTTAGGATAGGTTTCGAAGAGCTGAGAAGACGACGTAGTAAAAAAAAGAACGGAGAAAAAAGGAGACCATGTTGGTCAATATGACAGGCGATTTCCTTTGGTGCTGGGACGGCAACCTGGTTTGTAATAGAAAAGTTAACAGAGGGGTCCAACAAATATCTAAATCTATCTGAAAATCTATGCTCTATCTAATAACTATCTAATCGTACTACCTAAAAAAATAATTAGTACCCGAAAACATATCTATCAAGAAAATCTAGAAATCTCGCATCTATCTAAACTATGCTATCATGATCTCAACTAAAGAAATCTGAACTACAAAGAAAAAATCTAATCTACAAACCAAAATGCCGCACAGAATTCTACCAGACCAAAGCCTACACTTTCAAATGTGGCCTAAAAGCCAGTGTATAAGGCTGTACTTTCCGAGGTCACAATGTAGGATGTTTACGTCACACTTACGAAACTGGTATAATTAGTTGACAGACATCTACCAAACAAACTAAACGACAAAATAATTTAGTATCATTTGCCAAAAAACAATGAATGCCAATAAGAAATTGAGCACTATTCTGTATTCCATGTTCTGTGATTTCATGGCTGCTTCCCTGTCTCTCTAGGCCACACAGGCTACACGTCATTGTTCTTATATCATATGCAAGATGACACTTCAAAAAAGGCGAAACAGGGTGAATCTCAGTGCTTCAAAACATAGAATTAAGTTGGTTACAAGTTGATGGCAAAGGAATATGTCAGAGTTGTGGTTGTGCAAACACAGATCAATTAATAGCTGCAATCAAGGAACAAATTAAAGCTCTTTTAATAAAAAAAAAAAAAATAAAAAAAAAAAGAGAAATTAAGAAATCACAATATAAAAAAAAAATAAAAAAAGTATTAAAGAAAAAAAAAAAAAAAAAGAAAAAAAAAAGAAAAAGAAAACAAAAAAAAAAAGAAACATTTTAAAAAAATGACATGTATTCGATTTAAAAAACATAAAAGAAAAAAAGACAAAAAAAAGTGAAATAAAAGAGGAAAAAAAATAAAAAAAAAAAATTCTAAAGAAAGAATAAAATTAAACCAAATAAAAATAATATAGAAAGAGTTGCAAAGCAAACAAGAAATAAAGCAGAAATAAAACTTTAAACAACAAAAAAGCATCACATGTTAGCAGGTTGTTACTCAGTTTGTAAGGCCTACAGGGGAGTGTAACCCAGTTACCCCCATCTGAATCTCATGGTTACCCATACGTATAATTCTTATTATAGTATGCCATTATTCATATCTAAGAGACCACAAGATGCATTTAGTTTTTTTGCTTTATCTTTTTAGCAATTTTAGTATGGAGACACTACTAGGGTCCAGCTTTTTTGCTTCGATTTTATAAATTCTTGTCTCCTGTTTTTGTGCATTTTACACATAGCCATTGTAGTAAGCACCAAATAGTCAGCTCATCGTCTGATTGTGTCTTGATGTTCAACACTGTCTGCTGACTTTGCTTAAGTTTAAAAGAATTGCTGTCATTTTTAATTATCTCTCATGCAACTATTTTCTCTTAGTACATTGTTTTCCGTATGGGGTAAGCCCCGCCAAAATTAAGTGCGTTTAGTACACGAGGTTTTTTTTGTAGTCACAAGTCAAGGTACCAGAAAGAAAGATAATCAATACTGGGCTTTTGCCTAAGGGTTAAATTTCAACAAAAAAAACAAAAAGAAAAACAACATGTTAATCCACGAGATATTAGAGTAGCTGGGTCATTTGACTATATCATCCATATTGGTAATCAACACCGTTATTTAACCAGTTTATTCGAGACGCAATAGCGTGGCTTGCACGCTGTGCCCAGTCAAAACAACTGGTGGCATTAGGTCAACTGACAACATACAGCATCTGAGCTCTACGATGTGCTGAGACTTGCATCATGCAGTTGCACTCGTGTTGCATGGATACCAATCTCTATGACATAGTGAGTGCGCTACTAAGGGCCTAGATGCATTGTGTCTTACGAGTTCATCATGGAACTATAGGTGATGCTCGATGGCCATCCTGTGTTTTATGTGGTCATCGATACTAGTTAATATCTATTCCTGTCGTTCTGTAGTAAGTGTGTACTCATTTGATGCAAGTAATATCTGTGCTTCGGACTAAGCGTGTGATACAGCATCCATACGCATCTAGACGTATATCAGCCATGCGATCTCATACAAGGGCTTGACGGAGAACCCAATTCTAGAACATTGTGTCTGGCTTGGTAGTATTATGTTGTGAAGCCCTTATACCACAGTTTGCTAGATCTCATCAGTCAGACGCTATCTCATACGATCTGCTACACTTGCCGTACTACTGCAATGGATGTACGCCTTGTCATCAGAGTAGGGGATTGAGGCATGTAGCTGGCTTGGTCATAGCAACTCAGCTAGTCCGAGCCAGACGTGTAGCCTTTATTCTATAATGGGCCATAACAAGGACAAAAACCTTTGAATTGCCACCCTGATGCAGATCTTTTACTTTGCGTTTCTTGTATTCAGCATCGTACTCATCAGTATATTCGCGCGGATGCGCTCGGATATCCATCTGGACGATCATTTGTGTCAACACATAGTCCGATCGATGGTAACTCTAGTCGTTCGATACTGCTGTCACACATGCGATAGCCCTTAAGCTTATTTAACTGTTCATTTGGCTATCTATACATAATCTTACTTATGTTTATATAGTCTGATTACAGACGTCATTCGCTATACATTACTTGTACCAGCGTAACTTGTATAGTATTGGTGTGTGTCTTAGAGATAACATAATAAGAGCTCTAACACGGCGTGAAACGTAGTCTGAAAGCTATTTGTTTACTTGGTGCTTAAGTAGCGATCGCACATCAGTCTGATAGAAGAAAACAACCACTCTATGGACTTGGATAATACACTTGTTACCTTAACAGTTCTTCAAACGTGTCGCTCTATGATTTTCAAGGCTGGGCGAGGTCCGGCCTGCGGCATCAATGCTTAGCGTACGTATATATCATCAAGCCGTGATTGGATTAGAGTTATCAGGGGCTAATATCCACGTGCGACGTCCTAACCTATTCATACACCTTTTATTACTACTAGAGCTAACTAATATGCGATCTTATGATAATCTCCTTATGTCGATCGGAACCTGGCCAAAAATCACCTCTCATTGTAAATGGCGCACACTGATTTGAGTACAGCACTAGACTAAAGATAACATGTTGAAAACATATCATCGCTGATCGATGAATACTAGGTTCAGACTAGGCTTTAGGAGTAATGATCAGAGTTTGAGATACTGAACTTGATACCCAGGGCATCAAGCACCTAAGAAAGTGCTGCATAAGGGCAAATCTACCGCCAATATGCCAACAAATGCATGCAAGACATCATGCTCATGAGAGCTGATACTAGATCGAACTAGATCTTATAACAGTTCTTGCTTGCTGTGCCGATATAGACTAAATTACTATGTAACTTTATAGGTGTCACTATTACCTTCGTGCAATCGAGGACCATCTAGAAGGTATTGTGTGTTGTACGTCAAAATTTCAAGTTGTGAGCCTGTTCTGACTACTATCTGCACAATATACTGAGTAACTTGAGTGCTGATTATTCAAACTTAAGAGAGTTACTACGTTGTCTCTCTATCCCAACGTCTGTATCTTAGGTAGTCGTGCCATTTACTATGAATGGTTCCTTTGATACTTTTGACGATATACTTGTAGATTGTTATATGGAAAAGCTGTGTAAAGTATTTGACCTGCACTGTTACATATCTTAGTCTTAGACTACACGAGCAAGGTATGACTCAGTAGAAGTGGTGGGGGGGGCTGAAAGCTAGCAGTCCATAGCTATTATTTAATTCGATCATATTCTCCACAGTACACATGTGTCTACGATTCTAACTGTGAATGATCTTTGTGTTCGTTCTCAGAGCATATCGGCTAATCTAACCCTGCCTTTGTATTAATTCTGTGTTTCTTGTCATGATGATGTGTATCTTCCTGAGCTCATGTATAGCTGACAAAATAACTGTGCTGTTTGACTTGTATGAAAAAGCCTGCATTCTGTGTCACTATAATCTCTGATACTACAGTCTGAGTGTGTGTGTATCGTAACTGATCGTTGATCATGTTGGCAACTACCTCGTTGTCTCGCGTTTGAATACGTGACTCTATAAACGTGCTATCATTGGATCATACTCTTATCAGCTAGTATGTTGATCTATTGACGATTGTATGGAATATGATGCTTAGACGGGAAAAAAAAGTAAAGCACCCTTCCACACGCCAGACCCCCCGCTCCCTACCCCCCCCCCCCCCCCCCCCCCCCCCAATCTCGCCCACCGTTCCGCCCCTTCTCTCACCCCCCCTCCGCCTCGCTCCCCCCCCCCCCCCCTCCCCCCCTCCCGCCCCTCTTTGCAGTGATATATCATCTTGAATCATCAAGTGCGACGTTCTTTATCCTTTGCTACGTCTCGTACTATTTCTTCCTTTAAAGATGTATATACGATCGTGCACGTAATCGTATATCACTCGTTACATTCTCTAGTCGCAGCGTCTTGGTCGCGTGTATCCTCTATAGCTACTAGATCAATATTGTCTACCATGGCTTCTATGACAGTTCTGATAAAGTTGCATCTTAATTTTGTATTCGGCTTGCGCTAGTGATCAGTCAATATGACTTTTATCAGTTATGTATCTTGATATGATTCTGTTTTGGTTGTCTTATCTGATCCTCTATACATGTGTGCTGTACTCCTGATTTACCCAATCATTAGCATACCTTAGGGCGCCAGAATTAATCTAAATACGTTGCAGAGAGAAAAGACGAGAGGTATATATCATATTAATTTATGAGTGCAATAGGCGCTGTGGACATTATCTGAAAACACAAGATTTACTATACATCGTCAGTCACTACTTGTGATTCTACGCATGCTGTCGCTAGCCATAAATAATATGCAATGTTTACAGGACTTTGCCTCCATTCTTATAACGTTCACGTACAGGATCGTGGTGTGAAGACGTGATCGAACATCTCTTAATGTATTGACAACAGTCACCTTGGTAATGTATTCGGCTGGGGTATCACGTTCGTATACCATCCGAACTATATTCTGGTGCCACATTTCCGTAATCAATTCTATTCTCGCGAGACC